>JAFMOC010000100.1:890000-957500 GCA_019802505.1 Corydoras sp. C115 | reverse complement strand
TTCAAGTTACCTTGATTATACATGTTTTTGGACTGTGGGAGGAAACCGGAGAACGAGGAGAACGAGGAGAACATCCCCCCGGATTGGGATTCGGACCCGGATCCCCAGGCGAACGTGCCGGCGTCCAGCCGTGCCTGGTTGTGTTTTTGCATATTTGGCTCATCCATCTAAATTAGGCGGCCGTGTGTCGCCGTGGTGACCGTGAGACGGCGAGCTCGCTGTTCTCTGACGTTCCTTTGAGGTGCTTTTCAGCGCCGGCGCTGACCCCGCGCTCGCTTATCGGCCGAGCATCACTAACCCATACACAGGGAATATGTGGGCCTATTGTCGGCGGGTCTCATCCAGCCCCCTCGACTGATAACACAGCTATTTTCTCACCTGCCGTCACCTGGCCGGGGCAGGAAGGATTCCACGGCGGGGCGGGAGCGTCGTCCGTCTGAGCGGAGAACAGAGAGGCTCGCCGTGATCAAAGACTGACAGCAGAGCCGGAGGAAAGAGACCTCTGCCAAAACAAAGGCTTTATTGTGATGAAATATCCCGAGAGCAGCAACACGCTCTACCACCCAACCCCCCCCCACCCCCCACCCCCCCGAATGCATGCAACCCCGAACCTGAGCCTGCATTACACACTGATTACAGCGCACTCCGTCTCACTCCATCTCCATCATCACATTCAACTACATCAACGTTACGAAAACGTTTCATTGGGAGGCACACTTGCACACACAAGCACACTCTATGGGGCGATTTAGAGCAGCCAATTTAAAGGGGAACCCAGAGGAAACCTATTTGGACACAGGGAGAACATGCAAACTCCACCAAGTCCAAGAACATTTCAGGCAGATACACTCAGGGCAGGACGCCGATCAATCACTGAGAACACACTCACAAACACTGACAATATGGGGCAATTAGACCATTCCACTTACCTTGAATCCATGTTTTTGGACTGTGGGAAGAAACCGGGGAACCCAATGGAAACCTATCCAAGTCCAAGAACATTTCAGGCAGATACACCCAGGGCAGGACGCCGATCAATCACTGAGAACACACTCACAAACACTGACAATATGGGGCAATTAGAACATTCCACTTACCTTGAATCCATGTTTTTGGACTGTGGAAGCAAACCAGAGAATGGGGAGAACATGGGAACTCCCCCCGAACCTAAGTCAAACTATCACTGGGAACACACTCACTGACAATATGGGGCAATTAGACCATTCCATTTACCTTGAATTCATGTTTTTGGACTGTGGGAGGAAACTGGGGAACCCAGTGGAAACTTATCTATCACTGATAACACACTCACACTAACAATATGGGGCAATTAGAACATTCCACTTACCTTGAATCCATGTTTTTGGACTGTGGAAGCAAACCAGGGAACCCAGAGGAAACCTATCTATCACTAGGAACACACTCACAATAACAATATGGGGCAATTAGACCATTCCATTTACCTTGAATCCATGTTTTTGGACTGTGGAAGCAAACCAGAGAATGGGGAGAACATGGGAACTCCCCCCGAACCTGAGTCAACCTATCTATCACTGAGAACACACTCACACTAATAATATGGGGCAATTAGACCATTCCATTTACCTTGAATTCATGTTTTTGGACTGTGGGAGGAAAACGGGGAACTTAGTGGAAACCTATCTATCACTGAGAACACACTTACTGACAATATGGGGCAATTATACCATTCCATTTACCTTGAATTCATGTTTTTGGACTTTGGAAGGAAAACGGGGAACCCAAAGGAAACCTATCAATCACTGGGAACACACTCACTGACAATATGGGGCAATTAGACCATTCCATTTACCTTGAATTCATGTTTTTGGACTGTGGGAAGAAACCGGGGAACCCAATGGAAACCTTTCTATCACTGAGAACACACTCACTGACAATATGAGGCAATTAGACCATTCCATTTACCTTGAATTCATGTTTTTGGACTGTGGGAGGAAACCGGAGAACCCAGAGGAAACCTATCTATCACTAGGAACACACTCACACTAACAATATGGGGCAATTAGAACATTCCACTTACCTTGAATCCATGTTTTTGGACTGTGGAAGCAAACCAGAGAATGGGGAGAACATGGAAACTCCCCCCGAACCTGAGTCAACCTATCTATCACTGAGAACACACTCACACTAATAATATGGGGCAATTAGACCATTCCATTTACCTTGAATTCATGTTTTTGGACTGTGGGAGGAAAACGGGGAACCCAAAGGAAACCTATCTATCACTGAGAACACACTCACTGATAATATGGGGCAATTAGACCATTCCATTTACCTTGAATCCATGTTTTTGGACTGTAGGCCCTGGATGGGCATAGGGAACCCCCCCCCCCGTGACCCTAATAGAGGATAAAGTGGAAGATGGATGTTCTATGCCAGATTAAAAGCGATTTGTGGCCTGTAACTCTCAAATCTTTTGTAGTGGGACACCCAGGCGTCTAACACATATAAGGCACCTCTCAGCGCTAGGGATTCCCGGTTCGAATCCCAATCTGGGTGGAGTTTCCATGTTTTCCCCGTGTCCACGTGGGGTTCCTCCGGGTTCTCCGGTTTCCTCCCACAGTCCAAAAACATGGATCAAGGTCAATCGCCCCATACAGATTGTATCTGTGTGAGTGAGTGAGTGTGTGCCCAGTGATAGATTGGCGCCCTGTCCTGGGTGTATCTGCCCAGTGCACGAAACGTTCTCCCCTGGATGGGCATGGGGAACCCCCATGTTAGGTTGACTCCTAACATACCGTCAATGAATCCACCACACTGTACACACTGAATATTCAGCTTCTTGGAAAACGTACTTGAGCAATGAGCAGAGAAATAGCCGAGAAATCCCAACCTTAATCTCTCAGTTAGTTGACTTCTATTCCGAGTAAAGGACCGGCAGCCGAAACGCTTGCTGAGGCTCCAAAAAAAAAAAAAAAAAAAAAAAAGAAAAAAAGAAAAAAAAAGCTTTAGGCTATAAACCAACCTCTGGGTCATGGATGAACCTCAGGGCGATGGAAAAGGCTGTTAGTGCTTCGTGCAGCAGCCACGGCTCGTGCCGAGTAAATATTGCTGCTTTCTCCTCCTTTTGTTTCTGCTGGCTTTGTTTTATAAGGCTAAATGATGTCTCCCGAGGTGTGGATGTGCATGCGTGTACGGAATAGAGACCTACTGTTGCAAGAGGCGAAGTGCGCCGCTCCGGAGGCCTGCGCCTGTCAGGACACGCAAGAGAAGACCACAGGAAGGGCAAACAAGTGCTTGTACGTCAGTCATCACGCTGACAGGTGAAATGAAGGCTTGACAGCGCCGACATCCAGCGCGCTCTCCCAGCCTCGGCCTCCTCTGCGCTTAGCCGCCGCTAAGAGTGAAGAAATAAATTAGTAATAGTGTTTTAGCTGTCAGACGCGGCATTCCACACGCCGCGCATTGTTTTCCTTCCTCCTCCGACTCTTTAAGTCCGTTCTAAGAACCACGCACGCGATCGGATGATATCACGGAACGAGCAGACCTACAAACTTTGTGGAAAGTAAACTTTACTCAATGCGCTGAGAACGTTGAGATGATCATAATCCCACCGCTGGAGACGGAAGACGCGTTTGAAACCAAGAAAAATAATAATAAATAATAATGGCTTAGTGGTTGGCATGTTCTCCTCTCAGCGCTAGGGAGTCCCGGTTCGAATCCCAATCTGGGTGGAGTTTCCATGTTCTCCCTGTGTCCAAGTGAGGTTCCTCTAGGTTCACTGTTGGATCAAGATCAATTAAATTCTCCAAATTGCCCCGTATAGAGTGTGTTTGTGTGTGAGTGAGTGTGTGCCCAGTGATAGATTGGTGTCCTGTCCTGGGTGTATCTGCCCAGCGCCTGAAACGTTCTCCCCTGGATGGGCATGGAGAACCCCCCCCCACCCCCGCAACCCTAATAGAGGATAAAGCAGAAGATAATGGATGGATGGATGGATGGGCGGCTTAGTGGTTAACATGTTCTCCTCTCAGCTCTAGGGATTCCCGGTTTGAATCCCAATCTGGGTGGAGTTTCCATGTTCTCCCCGTGTCCGCGTGGGTTTCCTACGGGTTGTCCGGTTTCCTTCCACAGTCCAAAAACATGGATTCAAGGTAAATTGGCTGCTCTAAATTGCCCCATATAAAGCATGTGCATCTGTGTGTGATTCTGTCCTGGGTGTTCCTGCCCAGCGCCTAAAACTGCCCTAAATGTCGTGGACTGCATGTCGTGGACTTTCCCCACATAATTACATAATGTTCTCCCCGTGTCCACGGGGGTTTCCTCCGGGTTCTCCGGTTTCCTCCCACAGTCCAAAAACATGGATCAAGTCAATTTAATTCTCCAAATTGCCCCATATAGAGTGTGTCTGTTTGAGTGAGTGCGTCCTGTCCTGGGTGTATCTGCCCAGCGCCCGAAACGTTCTTCCCTGGATGGGCATGGACCCGCAACCCTAGTAACTTCATAACTTCTGACTTGTTCTCATTTGAGAGAGTGAGAGAGAGAGAGGGTGAGAGAGAGAGTGAGTGAGTGAGAGAGATAGAGAGAGAGAGTAGAGAGAGAGAGAAGATAGAGAGAGAGAGAGAGTAAGATAGAGAGAGAGAGAGAGATAGAGAGTGAGGGTGAATGAGAGAGATAGAGAGAGAGAGAGAGAGAGAGAGAGTAAGATAGAGAGAGAGAGAGATAGAGAGAGAGATAGAGAGTGAGGGTGATGAGAGAGAGAGAGAGAGAGAGAGAGAGAGAGTGAGTAAGGGGGAGTGAGAGAGAGTGAGGGTCACCAGGAGAGGGACAGAGAGTGACCAAACACACACACACACACACACACACACACCTCTACTTTTAAATATTTATATATATGTATATATTATACTATTTCATTGTATACTATGTACATTTTTGTAACTTTGTAAATTTGTTTTTATTGTTTATTGTTTTTTTTTTTTATTTTATTTTTATTTTTATTTTCATTTTTGTAAACCAGCTTTGTGCAATACGAATGGATAATTTGTCATGCAAATAAAGCTTTTAAATTGAAATTGAAATTGTGAGGGTGAGTGAGAGTGAGGGAGAGTGAGAGAGAGTGAGGGTGAGTGAGAGAGAGAGAGAGTGAGGGTGAGTGAGAGTGAGGGAGAGTGAGAGAGAGTGAGGGTGAGTGAGAGAGAGAGAGAGTGAGAGAGTGAGGGTGAGAGAGAGAGAGAGAGTGAGGGTGAGTGAGAGTGAGGGAGAGTGAGAGAGAGTGAGGGTGAGTGAGAGAGAGAGAGAGTGAGGGTGAGTGAGAGTGAGGGAGAGAGAGAGAGTGAGGGTGAGTGAGAGAGAGTGAGAGAGTGAGGGTGAGTGAGAGAGAGAGAGAGTGAGAGAGTGAGGGTGAGTGAGAGTGAGGGAGAGTGAGAGAGAGTGAGGGTGAGTGAGAGAGAGAGAGAGAGTGAGAGAGTGAGGGTGAGTGAGAGTGAGGGAGAGTGAGAGAGAGTGAGGGTGAGTGAGAGAGAGAGAGAGAGAGTGAGGGTGAGTGAGAGTGAGGGAGAGTGAGAGAGTGAGGGTGAGTGAGAGTGAGGGAGAGTGAGAGAGAGTGAGGGTGAGGTGAGAGTGAGTAGAGAGAGAGAGAGAGTGAGGGTGAGTGAGAGTGAGGGAGAGTGTGAGAGTGAGGGGGTGAGTGAGATTGAGAGAGAGAGAGAGTGAGAGAGAGAGTAGTCTGAGGGTGCTGGCAGTGAGAGAGGAGTGAGGGTGAGTGAGAGTGAGGTTTTTGAGTGAGTGAGTGAGTGAGATGAGGTGAGAGTGAGAGAGAGATCAGGAGAGAGTGAGGGTTAGTGAGAGCTGAGTTGGGTTTGTGTTTGATCAGGTTGTGAGAGTGAGCTGAGGTGGAATATTGTGTGAGGTGTGAGAGTTAGTGAGGATGAGAGTGGATTGTGAGAGAGAGAGCGTGAGAGAGTGGAGGGGTGAGTGAGAGAGAGATGAGGAGATGTGAGGGTGGTAGTGATCAGAGATGTGAGTTAGTGAGAGTGAGATTTGTGTTTGAGAGAGGTTGTGAGTTAGTCGAGAGATGAGAGAGATGAGGTAGTGTGAGGGTGAGTGCTGAAATCTGTCTGTTAGTGTGCTGAAATCATGTTGTAAAGATGTGGAGTTGTAGTTTTGATGAGTTGTGAGTTAGTGAGCTGATGGTGGGTTTGGAGGCTGTGTTTGATCAGGTTGTGAGTTAGTGAGCTGATGGTGGGTTTGTGTTTGATCAGGTTGTGAGTTAGTGAGCTGATGGTGGATTTGTGTTTGATCAGGTTGTGAGTTAGTGAGCTGATGGTGGATTTGTGTTTGATCAGGTTGTGAGTTAGTGAGCTGATGGTGGATTTGTGTTTGATCAGGTTGTGAGTTAGTGAGCTGATGGTGGATTTGTGTTTGATCAGGTTGTGAGTTAGTGAGCTGATGGTGGATTTGTGTTTGATCAGGTTGTGAGTTAGTGAGCTGATGGTGGATTTGTGTTTTGATCAGGTTGTGAGTTAGTGAGCTGATGGTGGATTTGTGTTTGATCAGGTTGTGAGTTAGTGAGCTGATGGTGGATTTGTGTTTGATCAGGTTGTGAGTTAGTGAGCTGATGGTGGATTTGTGTTTGATCAGGTTGTGAGTTAGTGAGCTGATGGTGGGTTTGTGTTTGATCAGGTTGTGAGTTAGTGAGCTGATGGTGGGTTTGTGTTTGATCAGGTTGTGAGTTAGTGAGCTGATGGTGGATTTGTGTTTGATCAGGTTGTGAGTTAGTGAGCTGATGGTGGATTTGTGTTTGATCAGGTTGTGAGTTAGTGAGCTGATGGTGGGTTTGTGTTTGATCAGGTTGTGAGTTAGTGAGCTGATGGTGGATTTGGAGGCTGTGTTTGATCAGGATGTGAGTTAGTGAGCTGATGGTGGATTTGTGTTTGATCAGGATAAAGGGCAGGACTTAGCGCTCACTCCGGCTCTGTAATCCTGCGCTCTTATCTGAAGGAACCATCTTGGAGGTTGAGAGAGTATCAGATATCCACCAACGTCTCGAACCAATTCCGAGTCACAGTAATTGAATTTTTAATCAGTTTGCTTTGCTTTGCTGTCGTGTTCTATTTACCGCCTCGCAGAGTGGTGCGGGAACGTTCCCAAACCATGAAGGGGACAGGGGGACGGGGGGGCGGGGGGATCTCCATGCCCATTCAGGGGAGAACGTTTCGGGGCGCTGGGCAGATAGACCCAGGACAGGGCACCAATCCATCGCTGGACACACATTCACTCACACAGACACACTCTATATGGGGCAATTTGGAGTATTCAATTGACCTTGATCCATGTTTTTGGACTGTGGGAGGAAACCGGAGAACCCGGAGGAAACCTACGTGGACACGGGGAGAACATGGAAGCTCCACCCAGATTGGGATTCAAACCCATCAGCGACCCATCAGTGAGGTAAACAATAAAAAAATATATAATAATAATAAAATAATAATAATAAACCAAGCGACACGGTGGCTTAGTGGTGAGCATGTTCTCCTCTCAGCGCTAGGGATTCCCGGTTACGAATCCCAATCTGGGTGGAGTTTCCATGTTCTCCCCGTGTCCGCGTGGGTTTCCTCCGGGTTCTCCGGTTTCCTCCCACAGTCCAAAAACATGGATCAATCAATTGAGTTCTCCAATTTGCCCCATATAGAGTGTGTGTGTGTGAGTGAGTGTGTGCCCAGCGATGGATTGGCGACCTGTCCTGGGTGTATCTGCCCAGCGCCCGAGACGTTCTCCCCTGGATGGGCATGGGGAACCCCCCCCCATGACCCTAGTAGAGGATGAAGCGGGAGATAATGGATGAATGAATAATAATAAACCAAGCAACACAGTGGCTTAGTGGTTAGCATGTTCTCCTCTCAGCACTAGGGATTCCCGGTTTGAATCCCAATCTGGGTGGAGTTTCCATGATCTCACCGTGTCCGCGTGGGTTTCCTCCGGGTTCTCCGGTTTCCTCCCACAGTCCAAAAACATGGATCAAAATCAATTGAATTTTCCAAATTGCCCCATATAGAGTGTGTCTGTGTACCCAGTGATAGATTGGTGTCCCTGTCCTGGGTGTATCTGCCCAGCATCCCCCCCCCCCCCCCCCGCGACCCCAATAGAGGATAAAGCAGAAGATAATGGATGGATAATAATAAACGAAACCTGCAACAGTCTCCTTCTTCCAGGCTTTCTGTAAAGTTGTGTGTGTTAGTGATTAGTGCTGGGGATTATCTACGAGGTTAACGGCTCAGAAACACTAGAACACTTAATTAAAAGTGACGATGACCTCATAAACGACTTTTAAACAGCGTTTTTTCCACGCCGATGCGAGCTGCCCGGGTTTGTGATTCCTGCGTCTGATTGACTCGTTTTCAGCAGCTGTCTGAGGGCGCCGTTGCTTATGATATGAACAGCGTGATTGATTCAGCGCATGGCGCAGCGCTGATTAAATTCTGACATTCCCCTGAATGAACTAACAAATATGCTCGTTATTGCTCACCATGTTCAGGGTGGAGAAGCTGGTCATTACCGAGCTTGGCTCTCGCTCTGCTTAACCTCTCGCCGGGGCCTCACAGGCTGATAAAATGTTTATATGCACATCAACCGCTTTATGGACTCCGCTGGCGTTTCAGCTGCCCAGAATCACTCGCTTCCTGCGTCCCAGACCCAACTGGCCCTCATGGCATTTCTCTAAGGAGGCTACAGATAACCTCTCACCACGCTGACCGAATCCTCTAATCCTCCTGCACATAATGATGGACTCCGTTACTCATCGCGTGTTTATTCTGGCCTGCCGCAGTGAAAACCTCGACCTGTAGGCTTCATTAATGTAGACCCTCTAACCACTTGGCCCCAGCTTGGGATGACGTTCGCTGCGAATGGTGTAAACGTTCATTTAACGTGGAATTCTTGGTGGTTTATCTTAAAAAAGAAAAACAACATTGTTAATCTAACTGGGCTGGTGAAATGGCAATGCGCCAAAGTCAGACTGCACCAGGTTCTTAAAGGAAACTGCAAATGACACACCGATTGCTTTATTACATGTGGCCGTTGAAATAGCATTCCGCCAAAGTCAGACTGCACCAGGTTATTAAATGGGCCACTACAATATTCCGTGTTTGTGACATTGCAGCGACAGCACAGATTAAATTGATTTAATTAATTCATGAATAAAGCATCGATTAATCGAAACCAAATAATCGACTGATTAATCCATCCATTATCTTCCGCTTTATCCTCTATCAGGGTCGCAGGGGGTTCCCCATGCCAATCAAGGGCAGAATGTCTCACGCACTGGGCAGATACACCCAGGACAGGACACCAATCTATCTCTGAGCACACACTCACTCACACAAACACACTCTATATGGGGCAATTTGGAGAACTCAATTGACCTTGATCCATGTTTTTGGACTGTGGGAGGAAACCAGAGAACCCGGAGGAAACCCACGCGGACACGGTGAGAACATGGAAACTCCACCCAGATTGGGATTCGAACCGGGAATCCCTAATGCTGAGAGGAGAACATGCTAACCACTAAGCCACCGTGCCGCCCTGACATATTAATCGATTATTAAAATATTCGTTAGTTGTAGACCTTCCACAGGGTCCCAAGTAAGTATGTCAAATGTCGAGGTAATTTGGAGGGATTTGTATAGGGAACACAAACACACACACACACACACACACACACACTAGACTATATATATAAATATATATATATTCATTTATTCATTATCTCCCGCTTTATCCTATATTAGGGTCGTGGAGGGGGGGGGTTCCCCATGCCCATCCAGGGGAGATCGTTTTGGGCCCTGGGCAGATACACCCAGGACAGGGCACCAATCCATCGCTGGGCACACACTCACTCACACACACACACTCTATATGGGGCAATTTGGAGAACTCAATCGACTTGATCCATGTTTTTGGACTGTGGGAGGAAACCGGAGAACCCGGAGGAAACCCACGCAGACACGGGAGAACATGGAAACTCCACCCAGATGGGGATTTGAACCGGGAATCCCTAGCGCTGAGAGGAGAACATGCTAACCACTAAAGCACCGTGCCATATGCCATATATATGTGAATTAAAATAATAAATGGTTCCACATTGTGACAAAGCCATCAGCTTCATTTAGTAATTAAAGCTCTCCAGACTCCCTCTCTGGTAAGTTCTGCACTGTCTAATGATGCACACATCGACATCCCATTGCACCCCCCTCCTCTCGGACCATCTGTGTGAAATATTACAGAGTATGACAATGAGGCTTGTTTCGTTAGATGTGCCTCACAGCCTGAGAGAATAAAGGATTAATGAGACAAATTCATCTTTCGTGGTATAACGCTGGACAAAGTTGTTCTGGCGTGTCTTCAGTGCGTTGAGCGAGCTGGGGGACGTTCACGACAACGCACAGCTCTGATCTGAAGACACACACGCCTCTCAGCTTCGGCCACATTACCGTCTTCTGTTTCAGATTGATGATGCATTTTTAATTCAAAATTTGATGATCTGGGGGGGGGGTAGCATGTTCTCCTCTCAGCAATAGGGATTCCCGGTTCGAATCCCAATCTGGGTGGAGTTTCCATGTTCTCCCCGTGTCCGTGTGGGTTTCCCCCAGGTTCTCATGGATCAAGTCAATTGAATTCTCCAAATTGCCCCATAAAGAGTGTGTGTGTGTGAGTGAGTGTGTGTCCAGTGATAGATTGGCGTCCTGTCGTGGGTGTACTGCCCAGTGCCCGAAACGTTCTCCCCTGGATGGGCATGGGGAACCCCCGAGACCCTAATAGAGGATAAAGCGGAAGGTAATCAATGGATGGATATAGTAAGGGCAGCACGGAGGCTTAGTGGTTTAGCATGTTTTCCTCTCAGCACTAGGGATTCCCGGTTCGAATCCCCAATCTGGGTGGAGTTTCCATGTTCTCTGTGTCCGTGTGGGTTTCCTCCGGTTTCCTCCCACAGTCCAAAAACATGGATCAAGGTCAATTGAATTCTCCAAATTGCCCCATATAGAGTGTGTATGTGTGAGTGAGTGTGCGTCCAGTGATAGATTGGCGTCCTGTCCTGGGTGTATCTGCCCAGCACCCAAAACATTCTCCCCTGGATGGGCATGGGGAACCCCACCGCGACCCTAATAGAGGATAAAGCGGAAGGTAATCAATGGATGGATATGGTAAGGGTGGCACGGAGGCCATGTTCTCCTCTCAGCACTAGGGATTCCCCGTTCGAATCCCAATCTGGGTGGAGTTACCATGTTCTCCCCGTGTCCATGTGGGATTCAAGGTAAATCGAATACTGTACATTGCCCTCTTATAGAGTGTGTTTGTGTGAGGGAGTCTGAGCCCAGATGGGTGGGTATGTAATGTTATGCAGTCACCATGTTGTTGGTTGTTGATGTTGTTGGTACCGCCTTCCTGCACCCCCTCCCCACACACCACCACCCCAGCCCCTACCCCCACCCCCAGTCCATTAGTGCTTTGACCCTATGAAAGGCGTTGTTGAAAGAGAAGTAAGAAAACAATACAATAGTGGTTATCATTATGCAATCAAGAGATTAACTGGGGAAATGAGCACAGAGGGAAAAGGCTTAAAAATAATGAAAAACGGCAAAATACTCGGGTGTTGGCAGACGTGCGCTGCTCGGGACGGCCTTCCCACAAGAGTGGGAGATGTGAGATGTGAGATGTGAGATGGGGGCAACTTCATATTAGTGGTTCAGTCTGATGTAGGTGCGATCATCTCGCGTCTGTAATTGTATATTATGGAAAGGGCTGGGAAACTGTACTTGTTCTAATATTTACATTCTTATACTTCCCACAAATAAAAGCGAAGACATTTGGAGGTAGTTATAATATAAGCATGTGTGTGTAATAAGCTACGGCGTCAGTTCTCCAGAACATCAGCATGTCCCTCAGCACGAGGAGCCATGGAATTCCAAGCAACACACACAATTCCGATTTATTGTTGGAAGGATGAGGTTTAATTCAGCCGTCGTTTTTGGCGAGCAGGTTATGGAAACATTCATTCATTCATTCATTATCTCCCGCTTTGCCCTCTATTAGGGTCGCGGTGGGGTTCCCCATGCCCATCCAGGGGAGAACGTTTCGGGCGCTGGGCAGATACACCCAGGACAGGACACCAATCTATCGCTGGGGGTTGCTATTTCAAAGGCCACATTTAATAAACCAATCGATGTTTCCATAACGAGGCGGCACGGTGGCTTAGTGGTTAGCACGTTCTCCTCTCAGCGCTAGGGATTCCCGCTTCGAATCCCCATCTGGGTGGAGTTTCCATGTTCTCCCCGTGTCTGCGTGGGTTTCCTCCGGGTTCTCCGGTTTCCTCCCACAGTCCAAAAACATGGATCAAGTCAATTGAGTTCTCCAAATTGCCCTATATAGAGTGTGTTTGTGTGAGTGAGTGTGTGCCCAGCGATAGATTGGCGCCCTGTCCTGGGTCTATCTGCCCAGCGCCTGAGATGTTCTCCCCTGGATGGGCATGGGGAACCCCACCGCGACCCTAATAGAGGATAAAGCGGAAGATAATGGATGGATGAAATAGCAACCTGCCAAAGTCAGACTGCACCAGGTTCTTAAAGGACACAGCAAGTGACACACCGATTGGTTTATTATTGTACATGTGATGCTCAATAAACACCAACAAATCACGTCATCACAATAGCAGGGACACAATAGCGCGCCCTAAATCCAGCTGCGAGGCGGGCGGCTGACGGCTCGCTGAAGTCCGTTAAAATAAAGCCCTTTAAAGTATATAAACCTCTGCAGGGATTCAACAGCAATATAAGTCACTGTAATATTCCATGTTCCACGTTTTGAACTGGAGAACGTTGCAGCGGCGGTACAGATTAGACTTTATTTTATTTATTTTGGTTCTGAATGGGGCGGCACAGTGGCTTAGGTGGGTTTCCTCCGGGTTCTCCGGTCTCCTCCCACAGTCCAAAAACATGGATCAAGGTCAATTGAATTCTCCAAATTGCCCCATATAGAGTGTGTCTGTGTGAGTGAGTGCGTGCCCAGTGATAGATTGGCGTCCTGTTCTGGGTGTATCTGCCCAGCGCCCGAGACGTTCTCCCCTGGATGGGCATGGGAAACCCCCTCCCACGAACCTAATAGAGGATAAAGCGGAAGATAATGGATGGATGGATGGAAGGTCAATTGAATTCTCCAAATTGCCCCATATGGAGTGTGTGAGTGAGTGTGTGCCCAGTGATAGATTGGCGCCCCGTCCTGGGTGTGTGTCTGCCCAGCACCCGAAACGTTCTCCCCTGGATGGGCATGGGGAACCCCCCCCAAATAGAGTGTGTTTGTGTCTGTGTGAGTGAGTGTGTGTCCAGTGATGGATTGGCGTCCTGTCCTGGGTGTATCTGCCCAGTGCCCGAAACGTTCTCCCCTGGATGGGCATGGGGAACCCCACCACGACCCTAATAAGAGGATAAAGCTGAAGATAATGGATGAATGAATGGAATGTCAATTGAATTCTCCAAATTGCCCCATATAGTTTCTGTGTGGGTGAGTGTGTGCTCAGTGATAGAGTGCCCTGTCCTGGGTGTATCTGCCCAGCGCCCGAGATGTTCCCCTGGATGGGCATGGGGAACCCCCCCCCCCCGAGACCCTAATAGAGGATAAAGCAGAAGATAATGGATGTATGGACGATGAGCACGGCATGAAAGCAGTCTTTGTTACCGCGGTGTTTTAATACACGATTACGTTACTCAGCCGACGCGCTACACTTTAAAATCTATACTGCAGATCAAAGTAAAGGTTTGGTTTGAGTTAAGAAGTCATCAGTGAGAAGAACTGCGGACAAAGGCGCATTTCAAAGGAGGGTACCGCGGCGCGGCGTATGCATATTAGAGGGATCTGCATGCGGGAACAAGGACGACCAATTATAGAGGACACGTCCTCACCACCAGCAGGTTCCATCGCCCAAGGACCAGACGAGTTCTCTGACATGAATTATTTAAAAAATGGCAAGAGTCAATTAGAACCGGGGTTCTTATTCCGCGTTCTTAAATAGCTTTTCAGCGGAAGCAAATGATCGGAGCCGCATAGCTGCAAGCTGATTGTACATTTACAAAGCACTTGTAATCGGGGGGGGGGGGGGGGGGGGTGGGGGGGGTTGAGTCTGGATCTTCATGGCTGTTTAAGAAAAAGAAAAACAACACAGCAGGAGGGGCTTATTGGTTAACACGTTCTCCTCTCAGCACGAGCTATCTGGGTGGAGTTTCCATGTTCTCCCCGTGTCGGCGTGGGTTTCCTCCGGGTTCTCCGGTTTTTCTCCACAGTCCAAAAACATGGATCGAGGTCAATTGAGTTCTCCAAATTGCCCCATATAGTGTGTCTGTGTGAGAGAGTGTGCTCAGTGATAGATTGGTGTCCTGTCCTGGGTTTATCTGGCCAGCGGCCGAAACGGTCTCCCCTGGATGGGCATGGGGAACCCCCCGCCACCCTAATAGAGGATAAAGTGGGAGATAATGGATGGATGAATAAAAGGTCAATTGAATTCTCCAAATTGCCCCATATAGAGTGTGTATTTGTGAGTGAGTGTGTGCCCAGCGGTAGATTGGTGCCCTGTCCTGGGTGTATCTGCCCAGTGCCTGAAACCTTCTCCCCTGGATGGGCATGGGGTACCCCCCGCGAACCCAGTAGAGAATAAAGCGGAAGATAATGGGTGGATGGATGAAAGGTCAATTGAATTCTCCAAATTGCCCCATAGAGTGTGTCTGTGTGAGTGAGTGTGTGCCCAGCGATAGATTGGTGTCCTGTCCTGGGTGTATCTGCCCTGCGCCCGAAACCTCCCCTGGATGGGCATGGGGAACCCCCCTCCCCCCACATGAGTTTCCATGTTCTCCGTGTGTCTGCTTGGGTTTCCTCCCACAGTCCAAAAAGATGGATCAAGTCAAATGAATTCTCAAAATTGCCCCATATAGAGTGTGTCTGTGTGAGTGAGTGTGTGCTCAGTGATAGATTGGCGCCCTGTCCTGGGTCTATCTGCCCAGCGCCTGAGACGTTCTCCCCTGGATGGGCATGGGGAACCCCACCGCGACCCCAATAGAGGATAAAGCAGAAGATAATGAATGAATGACTGAATAATGGATGGATGGATTTATATTGTGGAAATGCATTAACATGGTGGCTTAGTGTTTAGCATGTTCTCCTCTCAGCTCTAGGGAGTCCCGGTTCGAATCCCAATCTGGGTGGATAAAGCGGATAGAGGATAAAGTGGGAGATAATGAATGAATGAATGAATGTTTTTATTAATGACCCAAACATATATAAAAAAGAAATAAAATTTTTTCCTTTGCTTTTTTCTTGGTGAGGACATTAAAGGGTTAAGATTGTCTTCTTTTTAATATCTACATTTAGATAAGGCTCTCTAAACTCAGACCTGTGATCGACCCAACAACAGTTTGTAGAACAGAGAGTAATCAATAATAGAATCCAACAAGCTGAACAAGTCGTGCTTATGTATCATTCACTAGCCTTTAAGTGCACTTCCATGTTTCTACACTCACCGTCCATCTGATCAGCTCCACCCTGACGCACCGGAGACGCACTTTGTCCATGTACAGTTACAGATGGTGGTCCATCTGTTTTCTGATGATAAGGAACCCTGCAGAACAGGGAGTATTTGGGTGGTGGATGATTCCCTGCCGCGGCACGGTGGTTTAGTGGTTAGCACGTTCTCCTCTCAGCGCTAGGGATTCCCGGTTCGAATCCCCATCTGGGTGGAATTTCCATGTTGTCCCCGTGTCTGCGTAGGTTTCCTCCGGGTTCTCCGGTTTCCTCCCACAGTCCAAAAACATTGTCATGTCAATTCATGACGGATCAAGTCGATTGAATTCTCAAAATTGCCCCAAATAGAGAGTGTCTGTGTGAGTGAATGTGTGCCCAGTGATAGATTGGTGTCCTGTCCTGGGTGTATCTGCCCAGCGCCCGAGACGTTCTCCCCTGGATGGGCATGGGGAACCCCACCGCGACTCTAAAAGAGGATAAAGCGGGAGATAATGAATGAATGAATGAATAATAATAATAATAATAATAATAATAATAATAATAATAATATTAATAATAATAATAATAGTGGTGGCATGGTGGCTTAGTGGTTAGCATGTTCTCCTCTTAGCACTAGGGATTCCTGGTTCGAATCCCCATTTGGGTGGACTTTCCATGTTCTCCCCGTGTCCGCATGGGTTTCCTCTGGGTTCTCCGGTTTCCTCCCACAGTCCAAAAACATGGATCAAGTCAATTGAATTCTCAAAATTGCCCCATATAGAGTGTGTCCGTGTGAGTGAGTGTGTGCCCAGTGATAGATTGGTGTCCTGTCCTGGGTGTATCTGCCCAGCGCCCAAGACGTTCTCCCCTGTATATGCCCAGCGACCCTAATAGAGAAACCCCACCGCGACCCTAATAGATGATAAAGCGGAAGATAATGAATGAATAATAATAATAATAACAATAAATCTTTAAAAAGTGAAACAAATCTTGTTTTTGACTTTAATACATTTCAGTAAGTTTTTGGAAACTTCAAGAAGATTCAAGAAGAAGATTCTTAACAAAACTCACTCTATCGGCAGATGTTTATATAATATTTAATATTTATTTTTATGATTTTTTTTTTTTTTTTTTTTTTTTTTTTTTTTTTTGCAGTGGTCACTGATGTGAAGGAGTGCTTCGAGCTTTTTAAACACACCACCACCCTGTCAGCGTCACTACAGAGCCCATAATCACCCACCACTCACATAATTCCCGCTGTGTGATGATAAAGAAGACTAAGAACGTGTGCGGAACACAGCCTGACTACGGTTTGTTATCGTAGAACTACAAAGTGCATCCACACGGCGAGCGAAGCTGAGAAAATGGACGATGTGTAGAGACCAGGAGTGACCGGGGAGTGTTATATTTTTCTCTCTCTGGACTTTCGGTTATGCAAATCCATCATCCTGACACCACGTGCAGGAACCATTATCATGAGAGAACGCACAGTCGACCCGAGTACAGTTTCTGTCCTCTTGTCCCGGACAGTCCATCATCGGCCCGGCTAGTGATGATGATGACAACTAGCGCTTAGAGCTCACAAGGCCACACACTTGGCGTAAATGGCCGGAGAGATAAAACGTAGACTCGCCCTCGGATCAACACATGGAGTCCCCGCTCGCGGCGTGGTCCAGATCGGGTTACTGCCAGAGAATGAGGTCTGAGCGCCGCTGATGACCGCTAATGGCACACTTTGGGAGCATGTTGTAATAGTTCTGGCTCGGGAACCAATTGGCCACATCAAACCCCACAGTCCCTGACCTCCCAGCAGGACAGCCAGGTGTCAGTGGAATTTATGTTCCGATGGCCCTTAAAAGCCGGCATCCGGAGAATTCCAAAGCTTAATTCCCCTTGAAGTCCTCGGGTATTTAAGACTCATCTTAATAGGTATATTATTAGCCGTTCTAAGACGGAGCAGCGCCAGAACCTGACATCGGTGCTACGAACCGTGCTTTTCACCTTTAATCTGTGTTCTCAGAACGTCCTTGATTCGCTTACCCTGTTGTTCAAACCTCTCTCCAAAGTATTTAATGTATTTTCATCCATCTTTATCCTCTATTAGGGTCGCGGGGGGGTTCCCCATGCCCATCTAGGGGAGAACGTTTAGGGCGCTGGGTAGATACACCCAGGACAGGGCGCCAATCTATCACTGGGCACACACTCACTCACACACACACACTCTATATGGGGCAATTTGGAGAACTCAATTGACCTTCATCTATGTTTTTGGACTGTGGGAGGTAACCGGAGAACCCGGAGGAAACCCACGCAGACATGGGGAGAACATGGAAACTCCACCCAGATTGGGATTCGAACCGGGAATCCCTAGTGCTGAGAGGAGAACATGCAAACCACTAAACCTCCGTGCTCCCTAAGCCAGTGTGTCACATCCATCCATTATCTTCCTATTAAATCCTCTATTAGGGTCGCGGGGGGTTCCCCCATGCCCATTCAGGGGAGAACGTTGTGGGCGCTGGGCAGATACACCCAGGACAGGGCGCCAATCCATCACTGGGCACACACTCACTCACACAGACACACTCTATATGGGGCAATTTGGAGAATTCAATTGAGCTTGATCCATGTTTTGGACTGTGGGAGGAAACCGGAGAACCCGGAGGAAACCCACACGGACATGGGGAGAACATGGAAACTCCACCCAGATTGAATTCAGGTTGAATGCTCCAAATTGCCCCATATAGAGTGTGTCTGTGTGAGTGAGTGTGTGCCCAGTGATAGATTGGTGTCCTGTCCTGGGTGTATCTGCCCAGCGCCTGAAACGTTCTCCCCTGAATGGGCATGGGGAACCCCCCCCCCCCCCCGCAACCCTAATATAGGATAAAGCAGAAGATAATGGATGGATGGACACTCTACAGAGTTATACATCACGGTGGCTTAGTGGTTAGCACGTCCGCCAAGAATTCTGGTTCTCCGGTTTCCTCCCACAGTCCAAAAACATGGATCAAGTCAATTGAATTCTCCAAATTGCCCCATATAGAGTGTGTGTGTGTGAGTGAGTGTGTGCCCAGTGATAGATTGGTGTCCTGTCCTGGGTGTATCTGCCCAGCGCCCGAAATGTTCTCCCCTGGATGGGCATGGGGAACCCCACCGCGACCCTAATAGAGGATAAAGCAGAAGATAATGGATGGATGGATGTTACACAGCGTCCTGCAGTGATTGTGAAATGCTAAGCATACACGTTCCACTGTGATTGGGAATGTTATTGTGCTTCTGATGCATTGGACCACAGGGGTGTAATCAGTTCCACTATAAAGCCCTTATTTTGGTAGAACGTTTTGTCAGGCTCAGGATCTGACGCTGATACACTTGCGTGCAAGCGATTTTAAGGTTCACGCTGCGCTCTTTCTCATCTGGAAAGGTGAAGAGAGAGAAACGTCGGGCGATGACGTACTCGAGAACCACGTCCCGTCGTCCCGGTGTCACACCCACGGTGATGCTGTCCCAACTGGCAACACTGACGGAACCCGCCTTGTTTTCCGGGGATCTGACAGACACTTCCCCTGTTCGTAAGAACACCCTTCAGCAGCTTAATTAACTGTGAAGGCTCCTCACTGGAAACCCCAAATCATTCATTCAGCGCTCTGTCGAGACGTCGCAGGCCGGGGCGTGCTGATGAGGTTCCACCAAAGAACAACTGAGAGGTGGACAAATGCCAGGGTGGTATAGCCCCATCTGCGATTCAACCACACCCGGGGTCCAAAACGTTGGGAAAGAGTGGGGGAACGTTCACGTGACTCATTCCTCACTGAGACCATGTCCAAACAGACGTCATCGGAACACTCACTCACACACACACTCACACAAACACACTCTATATGGGGCAATTTGGAGAATTCAATTGACCTTAATCCATGTTTTTGGACTGTGGGAGGAAATTGTTCCATCCATCTATTATCTTCCACTTTATCCTCTATTAGGGTCGCGGTGGGGTTCCTCATGCACATCCAGGGGAGAACGTTTCGGGCGCTGGGCAGATACACCCAGGACAGGACACCAACCTATCGCTGGACACACTCACTTACACAAACACACTCTATATGGGGCAATTTGGAGAATTCAATTGACACTTATCCATGTTTTGGACTGTGGGAAAAAAAGGGAAAACCCGGAGGAAACCCATGTGGACACGGGGAGAACATGGAAACTCCACCCAGATTGGGATTCGAACCGGGACTCCCTAGAGCTGAGAGGAGAACATGCTAAACACTAAGCCACCATGTTAATGCATTTCCACGATATAAATCCATCCATCCATTATTCATTCATCCATCCATTATCTTCTGCTTTATCCTCTATTAGGGTCGCGGTGGGGTTCCCCATGCCCATCCAGGGGAGAACGTTTCGGGCGCTGGGCAGATACACCCAGGACAGGACGCCAATCTATCACTGGGCACACACTCACTCACACAAACACACTCCATATGGGGCAATTTGGAGAACTCAATTGACCTTGATCCATGTTTTTGGACTGTGGGAGGAAACCGGAGAAGCCGGAGGAAACCCACACGGACACGGGGAGAACATGGAAACTCCACCCAGATTGGGATTCGAACCTGGATTCCCCAACGCTGAGTGGAGAACATTTCCACGATATAAAAGGCAGTTCCAAACGTTGGGAAAGAGCAGAGACCATGTCCAACCAGACGTCATCGGGACGTGTCGGGATCCTTCGGTCCTCAGGCCCTCAGTCTAGCGTCCCCATCTCCACCAGCATGCAGCGCTGTTATTGTTTCCAGTGGCTGGAGGGGCTTTCCCGCCGTGGCTCTGCGGAACGTGCCGTTGGTATGTGGAGCCAGTCGTCAGGCCACAGCAGCTGAGATTCATACGGACCCGCAGGGCTTGTATTATTTTTGCTCGCACAGGCCATCAATAACGGCTTAAGGTGTGTTTGCATAGGGACAGCCATGGCTTTTGCATGTTTTCGCCCATTTGTCAAAGGCTCACATGAGATAAGGCTCTCCTTCAGTGAGGAGGCAACAGAGGCCCCTGTTCATTACTTCTCTCAACAGGTCGGACATCATAAGGACAGACTTTCATTTCCCTCTCACTACGGGTGGATTCGGAGGTAATTACACCCCAGAAATCTACCATAAAGCCATGGAAATAATAACAGCCTATCCATTTATTATCTTACGCTTTATCCTCTACTAGGGGAGGGGGGGGGGGTGTTCTCATGCCCATTCAGGAGAGAGCGTTTCAAAAAATTATATTTGCGTTTCGCCATCTTGCCACCAAACAACAAACAATATAAAGGAAAGGGTAACGAGAAGGCTGGCACATGCCTCTCATTCCATCCCTCCATTATCATCCACTTTATCCTCTACTAGGGTCGTCTGGGGGGGGGGTTCCCATGCCCATCCAGGAGAGAACGTTTTGGGCGCTGGGCAGATAGATCCAGGACAGGACGCCAATCTATCACTGGACACACACACACTCACACAAACAAACACACTCTATATGGGGCAATTTGGAGAATTCAATTGACCTTGATCAATGTTTTTGGACTGTGGGAGGAAACCGGAGAAGCCGGAGGAAACCCATGCGGACACGGGGAGAACGTGGAAACCACTAATTCACCGTGCCAGGACGCCAATCTATCACTGGGCACACACTCACTCACTCAAAAAAACCTCTATTAGGGTCGCGGGGGGTTCCCCATGCCCATCCAGGAAGAGAACGTTTTGGGCGCTGGCAGATACACCCAGGACAGGGTGCCAATTTATTGCTGTGTACACACTTACAAAGACACTCTCACAAACACACTCTATATGGGGCAATTTGGAGAACTCAACTGACTTGATCCATGTTTTTGGACTGTGGGAGGAAACTGGAGAACCCGGAGGAAACCCACACGTACACGGGGAGAACATGGAAACTGCACCCAGATGGGGATTCGAACCGGGAATCCCTGGCGCTGAGAGGAGAACATGCTAACCACTAAGTCACTGTGCCGCCCGGAAATAATAATCCATCCATCCATTATCTTCTGCTTTATCCTGTACCAGGATCATGGGGGGGGGGGTCTCCATGCCCATCCAGGGGAGAACGTTTCGGGCGCTGGGCAGATAGACCCAGGACAGGACGCCAAACTATCACTGGGCACACACTCACTCACACATACACACTCTATATGGGGCAATTTGGAGAACTCAACTGACTTGATCCATGTTTTTGGACTGTTGGAGGAAACCGGAGAACCCGGAGGAAACCCACGCAGACACGGATAGAGATAACATGGAAACTCCACCCAGATGGGGATTCGAACCGGGAATCCCTAGTGCTGAGAGGAGAACGTGTTAACCACCCGTAAAAAAAAAAATAATAATAATAATACTATAATAATAACAACTAAAGGTAAAGATTTCATAGCACTAGTGCAGAAACAACCAGATCACACATTTAATATGAATTTCATCCATTTACACACAAAGGATTTTAAAGTTGCGCTCTTTTTATTGCCTTTTTTTTTATTTATTTCTTTTTTTTCCAGAAGCATTTGACTGGATATTGTATCAATAAGTCACTCACGCCGCACATCACGGGCCCCTCGTAAACTTTTACAGCGTTATTCACGCTCTTCATCCCGATTCTTTGTTTAACATTTATGTTTATTGATAAACGAAGATGCACTTAAATAATTCAGAGCAAACATTAGCTGTGAGCCTGAGATATTAATAATTGATGGTCTGTGCAAAGGGCCGCTGCTCTCGGGGAATAGATAATATTAGCTTAATGCAGGGCTGCAGGAGCAGAGGACGTGTAATGGATCTGCCGCCTTTAACTGATGATGCTTATTGTGGCCTCAAAGTTGCTACAAAGGGAGAAAAAAAATAAAGCCAGCGAGCTGAGGGCTCTGGGGTGGGGGTGGGGGGGTGTGGAGGAGCAGGGGAGGTGAAGGAGGGGTAAGGGGGGTATGGTGGGGTTGGTGCAGATTCAGCTCACGGCAGCTGACAGTGCAGATTGTGGTTTTAATACGGGTTTGCACGTTCTGTGAGGGAACATTAACGGGCCTCGCCATGGTTGGAGTAAGAGGAGAGGAACCGGACGACACCCTTTCATTCATTCATTCATTATCTCCCGCTTTATCCTCTATTAGGGTCGCGGTGGGGTTCCCCATGCCCATCCAGGGGAGAACGTTTCAGGCGCTGGGCAGATACATTCAGGACAGGGCACCAATCCATCACTGGGCACACACTCACTCACACAGACACACTCTATATGGGGCAATTTGGAGATCTCAATTGACTTGATCCATGGACACGGGGACAACATGGAAACTCCACCCAGATGGGGATTCGAACCGGGAATCCCTAGCGCTGAGAGGAGAACATGCTAAATCACTAAGCCGTACTGCCTCCCTTACTATATCCATCCATTGATTATCTCCCGCTTTATCCTATATTAGGGTCACGGGGGGGTTCCCCATGCCCATCCAGGGGAGAACGTCTCGGGCGCTGGGCAGATACATTCAGGACAGGGCACCAATCCATCACTGGGCACACACTCACTCACACAGACACACTCTCTATGGGGCAATTTGGAGATCTCAATTGACTTAATCCATGTTTTTGGACTGTGGGAGGAAACCGGAGAACCCGGAGGAAACCCACGCAGACACGGGGAGAACATGGAAACTCCACCCAGATGGGGATTCGAACCGGGAATCCCTAGCACTGTAATAAAATCAAATTGAAAATATTACCAGCAATTTAAAATAATTATTTATTTTAAATTGTATTTAAAAAATACAAAATAATTAGTAAAGTGGCACCGACAAAAGAACAGACTGCACGATATTAATGTGGATAAATCCACATCTGATTTATAGCAGCAAGAATTTATATATACTGTGACATATATTGCACTTGTGAATCATATAATGTAATGAATTATTGTTCCTAATACAGTAACTGCACATATCAATCACAATTCCTATGATGTCATCGGTTAAGGCGTATGTTGTGATATCAGCGACAGACGGTCGAATCACAAACATTCATATATATTTGATGGATGTTTTATGAAAGTATAAATTTTTATCTTTCTATTTCTATCATCTTTCCTACGCAGTCCATAACGCTGAGTCACTTAGCATTTTTGAGAAACATCTCAAAACACGTGCACTTGCTTTGAAAAAAAAGAATTCATAAAAAATAAAACATAGAGTCTAACTTGGATAATAATCAGGTTTAATTAAACTACAGTGTAGCTGGTTTTTCTTTAACCAATAACTTTTGTGTTGTTTTCTCATTTCTAAATCCAATAGAAGCATCTGCTAAAATGACTGAATGTAAATTATATATATATATATATATATATATATATATATATTATAATATATATTATATATATACTGTATATAAATATATATATATATATATATATATATATTATATATAATATATATATAAATAAATAAAGCATCTTCTATATTTTTGTACTGTATGTATATATATATCTTATATATATATATTATATATATAATATATATATATATATATATATATATAGATATTATAATAATGGGCGGCACGGTGGCTTAGTGGTTAGCATGTTCTCCTCTCAGCTCTAGGGATTCCCGTTTCGAATCCCCATCTGGTGGAGTTTTCCATGTTCTCCCCGTGTCTGCGTGGGTTACCTCCGGGTTCTCCGGTTTCCTCCCACAGTCCAAAAACATGGATCAAGTCAATTGAATTCTCCAAATTGCCCCATATAGAGTGTGTCTGTGTGAGTGAATGTGTGCCCAGCGATGGATTGGCGCCCTGTCCTGGGTCTATCTGCCCGGCGCCTGAAACGTTCTCCCCTGGATGGGCATGGGGAACCCCACCGCGACCCTAATATAGGATAAAGCGTAAGATAATGAATGAATGAATGAATATATATATATATATATATATATACATACACACATATATAAATAAAATCCCTCTATATTCCATTCCATTCTGGGTGTATTGTAATGTTGCTGTAAAAGTTATTGTAAAGAGTAATCTAATCTAATCTAATCTAATCTAATCTTATCTCCACACGTTGTCAAACCAACAGCTAATTTCTCCTCCTCAATCCACAAGTCTTTAAACTTTGCAAAAACTGACGATACTGCAAACCATCCTAATTAGCAAATGGCGAACATGCAAATGCCCCATCACTAAGAAACTGCCTGCCTGTCAATACAACCGAACAAGTATCGCACATATGAATAATAATTAATAAGGAAGGCATACTGTATGTTGTGAGATCAATGCCCGGTTGTTTAACTACCCCCTCACTGAGTTGCCCTAAACCTCATGACCGAAGCCTTTTCACTCATGTCCTTAAATGCAGACGGTATGTTAATCCACCCCGATGCCTTTAGGTCAGCCTGGATAGCGCGCGGGGCTCTTACGGGGCGTCGGCTCTGATGTCTGACTGATCTGCAGCGTAAGACGGTGCACGGCTCATGGGCATCAAAAACATAGTTGCCGTCACAGCAACACATTAGCATCTAAATAAAAGAGCCAGTCCTCCCTGCAGCATGTTATCCTCCTCACATGTGGTCAGTCTCACCAGCCTTATTTCTTTCTCCGTGCGTTACTTTTATGTTGAGCAAGGTGTTCTGCATGCTAACATCCATAGTCTCAGCACTAACAGATATGGAACGCTGCTCCTTTATTCTGCTTCCCTTTCTTTTGGGTGTATCACAGAGATATGACAGCTGTCTTCATCTCACGCCGCTCCTCTGATCTGGATTTCAAGGTCTATAGGTTTCTCCGGTTCAACCCCCCCACCCCCCCCAAAAAGTGGTGAGGTGAGGGCGCCGCATTGCATGCTCCATCTTGTCATTACTTGGTCTGCATGAGTTACATTGAGTCCTTAAACATTACAGTGCTGCTATATTTTATTTTTATATTATATTTTATCTTCCGCTTTATCCTCTATTAGGGTCGCGGGGGGTTCCCCATGCCCATCCAGGGGAGAATGTTTCGGGCGCTGGGCAGGTACACCCAGGACAGGGCGCCAATCTATCACTGGACACACACTCACTCACACAAACACACTCTATATGGGGCAATTCGGAGAATTCAAGTGATCTTGATTCATTAGAACTTGATCCATGTTTTTGGACTGTGGGAGGAAACCGGAGAACCCGGAGGAAACCCACGCGGACACGGGGAGAACATGGAAACTCCACCCAGATTGAGATTCGAACCTGGAATCCCTAGAGCTGAGAGGAGAACAAGCTAAACCACTAAGCCACCGTGCCACCCCTATATATATATATATATATATATATATATATATATATATAGATATATATCTATATATATATTATTCATTCATTCATTATCTCCCGCTTTATCCTCTATTAGGTTCGCGGGGGGGTTCCCCATGCCCATCCAGGGGAGAACGTCTCGGGCGCTGGGCAGATACACCCAGGACAGGGCGCCAATCCATCGCTGGGCACACACTCACTCACACAGACGCACTCTATATGGGGCAATTTGGAGAATTTAGTTGACTTGATCCATGTTTTTGGACTGTGGGAGGAAACCGGAGAACCCGAAGGAAACCCACGCAGACACGGGGAGAACATGGCAACTCTAGTGCTGAGAGGAGAACGTGCTAACCACTAAGCCACCGTGCCGCCATATTATATATATATATATATATATATATATATATATATATATATATATATATATATAATATATATATATATATTATATTTTATATTTATACCTTATATTTAATTGCATTATGGTGAAGCTGAGCCACGTGATTTTCTCAAAGTAAAATATATGTATGTGTGTGTGTGTGTGTTGAATGTATCAACTCAAAAAAAAAAAAAAACCTTCCTGCAGACTTCTTATTCAAACACAAAGTAAAACATTTCTCATATTTGAGCATAATAAAAAATGGGGGGGGGGGGTCTCTAAAAAACTAAACTAAGCCGAACAAGTAGCTGCTTATTGTCAAAAACGTTCTAGTTGAGATTTACCGAAAGATAATTCCGCCGTCTCACAACAGTCCATTGAGCTTGTTCTGAAATCAAGATTCCACTTTACGTGAAGCCGACGGCTGATAGAATGTTGTCTGTAAATAATACATCTGAAGAAGAGCAATACATCCTCCCATAAGCCACCGAGCTCCAGGTAGGCAGGTCCATTTCTCTGTCTTTCTAATAATAACCAGCAGAAGCCCTCCTCGTGATTGACTGACACTGGTGCTGGTCTGACCCTGAGATGCTGTCAGGCCTTTGTTGCCTCGCTCCCTGCCCACTGAAAATGATCCTCCCTTATCTCCTCAATCTCAGCAGGAGCAACAAACAGCGCAGGGAAGGCAGCCTGCTTCCAGCAGCATGTTCAAACAGATCAATGATTACCTATTGTGGGCCACTCCAACCTGAGCTTCAGCCAGAACACAACAATGGTGGATCCTTTGTGAATAAACAGGAGGAAAGGGCAGAACAATGAAGAGTTCTTCTACTTCACTGCAGCACAAACCGAAAAGTTTGTGTTAATAAAACTTGTGAACAACATGTTTACTAACTCATCTCATCTCATTATCTTCAGTTTAGTCATTCACTAAAGTTTAGGGTTACGGGGGGGGGGGGGCATCTACAACACTGGACAGACACACTCAGGACAGGGCGCCAATCCATCGCTGAACACACACACTTACTCAAACACACACACAAACACTAAATATCCATCCAGGGGAGAACGTTTCGGGCGCTGGGCAGATACACCCAGGACAGGGTGCCAATCTATCGCTGGGCACACACTCACGCAGACAAACACTCTATATATGGGGCAATTTGGAGAATTCAATTTACCTTGATCCATGTTTTTGGACTGTGGGTGGTGCTAGAGCCTATCCCATCATACACTGTAATTGTAATGTATGGAACGACACTGGACAGACAGTCATTCAATGCAGGGCAGATTCACAAACATACACATTTACCACAGGACTTTTCATATCTTTTCACACACACACACACACACACACACACACATATATATATCAGGGCAGCAGTGTGGATTAGTGGTTAGCATGTTCTCCTCTCAGCGCTAGGGATTCCCGGTTCGAATCCCAATCTGGTTGGAGTTTCCATGTTCTCCCCGTGTCCGCGTGGGTTTCCTCCGGGTTCTCCGATTTCCTCCCACAGTCCAAAAATCATGGATCAAGGTCAAATGAATTCTCCAAATTGCCCAATACATAGAGTGTGTCTGTGTGTCTGTGTGAGTGAGTGTGTGTGCCCAGTATATTGGCGTTAATCCTGGATTAATTCATTCATTCAACGTTCATTATCTTCCGCTTATATCCTCTATTAGGGTCGCGGTGGGGGGTTTATCTTCCCGCTTTATCCTCTATTAGGGTCGCGGTGGGGTTCCCCATGCCCATCCAGGGGAGAACGTCTCGGGTGCTGGGCAGATACACCCAGGACAGGGCGGCAATCCATCGCTGGGCACACACTCACACACATAGACACACTCTATATGGGGCAATTTTGAGAATTCAATTGACTTGATCCATGTTTTTGGACTGTGGGAGGAAACCGGAGAACCCGGAGGAAACCCACGCAGACACGGGGAGAACATGGAAACTCCACCCAGATGGGGATTCAAACCGGGAATCCCTAGAGCTGAGAGGCGAACATGCTAACCACTAAGCCACCGTGCCGCCCCCATATATATGTATATATATCTTGAATCCATTAATAATCCTGCTAATAATCTGACAATCCTGTAAAACATTCTCATAAGCAAATGGAGAACATACAAATGCCCCATCCAAAAGATACTGTCCGCCTGAAGCTCCTTGCTGCTCTCATCCCGCAGCTCTGAAGGTCGCTCAGAACGTCTCTTTAGATCCAAAAGGCAGACGACGACCCCGACATCAAAACGAGTCGTGCAGTTTTAACCGCTCAACGTTTTAAAGCAAAAGCAGATTTTAAATGTAGTTTGGGACGCGCTGCGTTACTGAAGCCTCGCTGTTTACTGTAACTGAATGGATATGTATTCTTCTTAATGCAGCAGGGTGCAGTGTGCATATGTACAATGACTGAGCTAATTTACACAGTGCTCCGGGCGAGAACGCTCTTTCAATAATTTAGAGGGCTGCAATCATTTGAACCTTTTTTTTTTTCCCCCTTTAAGAAAAGGCTTTGTCTTGGCTGTGCCCAACTGCAGCACCGGGCTTATGGAATCGCTGGGGGCCTCGGCGGAGAGAAATAATGGAGAAAGGTACAAAGGGGCATTATTAGGCTAGACGCATATCTGCACATGTACCAGAAAAATGTGAAGGGTCATTAAAGCTAGAAGACGACGCTGGTCCTGCTGCCCCTCTGATATGCAAGAGCCAAGCAAATGCCATGAAGCTCATACACAGTGCTGCTGCATCGTCACTCTGCTCGCTCAGTGAAAGTGAGAACACAAAGCCCCTCACATCACTGCAGTCTGTTTTGAGAACTGAACGTTTGCAGAACCTCATTTGAGTCCAGAAAGCCTTTAAACGGCTTTAATCCGGTGAAAGGTCCAGCGTTCATGATGTGGAGTTTCAATTCAAACTCACCAGACTCTTTAATTTCACCCCTCTTTCTATAATCAATAGATTTTGGGTGGGGCGGTACGGACCGCATAGTGGTCAGTACATCCGCCGCTCAGCGCTGGGAATCCGGATTCGAATCCCACAATCCAATATATATAGTTTAAGTCATTTATTTACAGAGTGTTTTTTTTTACAGTACATTGTCACAAAGCAGCTTTACAGTTATAAACCTTTAAACCCCAAAGAGCAAGCAGAAGTGACAGTGGCAAGAAAAAACTCCCTGATATGTTGTTATTTTAAGCAAGAAACCTTGTGAGGACCAAGACTCAGTGGGGGACTCATCCCCTTGAGCAGCCGGCAGCATCAACAGTGTAGGACACTAATGTACAGATTGTGTGATGATCATGTGACCCGTATTTAACAATTAAAAACTCTATAAGTCCAGGACCACAGGACCGCCAGTCCAATAAAAATCCAGGTTCCATCAATCTTATAATAAATACATATATATACATATATAAAAATATATAAATATGTATAAAAACACATATATATATATATATATATATATATATATCTATCATATATATCGAATATATATCTGGGTGGAGTTATATGTATATATATATATCCGTGTGGGTTTCCTCTCACCGGTTCGAATCCCACAGTCCATCTGGGTGAAATGAGTTTCTAATGTTCTCCCATATAGAGTGTCCGTTTGTGGGTTTGTGCTCAGCGGTTCGCCCTCCTGGTTATCCTCCCAGTCCAAAAACGATGGATCTCCCCTGGAACGGCATGGGGAACCCCACCGCGACCCTAATAGAGGATAAAGCGGGAGATAATGAATGAATGAATATATATATATATATAATAATAGTCCAAAAACATGGCTCATGGTCAAGTAAATTCTCCAACAGTGCCCCAGTATTAGCATGTTCTCCTCTGTAGTTCTCCGGTTTCCTCCCACATGTGTGTCCAAAAATGGATCGGTCAATCCTGTTCCTGGAGTGCATCTGCCCAGTGTGCCCAGAAAGAGTTCTCCCTGTCCTGGATGGGCAGCGCCCGGTAACTCCCCCCCCACCCCTACTGAGACCCTAATAGAGGATAAAGCAGAAGATAATGGATGGATGGATTAATAATAATTGTATTATTATAATATATAAATACACTGGTGACAAACAAAGAAATGTACAGAACCAACAAACTGAAACAGGATGTATATAAACTCTGCTTATGTCATTTACTAAACTTCAATACTCAAAAAGCAGAGACACTTTGGATTCAGGACCAGAACAAAATCTTTTCTTTTCTTTTGCACAAGTACAAATCAAAAGCAGTGGATTACTTCCCGAGCACGCCGTTTGCACGTAATTAATCTTTCGTAATTAAAACTTAATCTTCATTAAAATCTATTTCATTACAATTTAATAATTACTCTCTTGTAATTCTTAATTCATCATGCTTATGGGGAGCAATCTGCAGAACCTCGTTTGCATATCGCTTCAGCAGGCTTTCAGGACACTCCCACTAACGCCTCCTAAAACAGCAGAATCTGCAGATTAACACTGTTTAATTACTTTAATCTGTTTAATCAGGTGTAAAGAGATTAATGGGATGTTAGTGTTTTATTTTGCACGAGTTAAATATGTTAAGACATTGCGATTTTTCATTTCGAGAGCAGAACATTAGATTCCCTGGTCGTGCTGTTAACCAGTTCACAGGACGTGTTTAGTGCATCTGTGATCTTATAAAACAGCCGTTGTTCTGTTATTAAACCAACAATACACACAATGTGCTTGGGGGGATGCAGCGTCAAATAATCAGATTTGATAAATTTACAGTGTAGATGGTTTTCTGCATAACTTCTGACTTGTGATGTTCTCATTTGTAAGACGCTTAAATAATTAAATGTGAATGTAAATCACATTTTTTATTATTTTTTTTCTACAACAGGTATTTGTTAAAGAGCGTCTTCAGTAGTTTCTTAAGGCTGTTTAGTGATTCTGCCTTACGGACAGATTTGGGAAGATGGTTCCACCATTTTGCAGTGGTGAACATCACGGAGTGAGAATCAGCTCCTCGGTGAGGTGGAACCACCAGACGACGATCATCACTGGAGCGAAGTGAACGAGCCGGAGAGTATTATGAAACGATAGAGTGAAGGGAGGAGGGAGAAGATCCAGAAATGGTTCTGTAGGTCAGAGTCAGGGACTTGTACTGAATGCAGCAGCTACAGGGAGCACTAGACATGTTTTCTGCTTATTCATGTGTCCAAAGTTCCACTACATTCTTTATATTTACATTTTCATTACATTTGGTCATTTATTGGATGCTTTTATCCAAAGCGACTTACAAGGTGAACACACCTTACAAGGTGTGTTGTTAATCACAACATCCCTGGAGCAATGAGGGTTAAGGGTCTTGCACAAGGACCCACATTGGTAACTTCAGTGGACCTGGGATTTAAACCTACAACCTTCAGATTGATAGCCCAACACCATGACCACTGAGCTACTGTGCCCTTATTCTTTATTTTAACAAACAACCGCAAGATGGACATTTTATCTCTTAGTTTTCAGATATTATTTAAATAAATCAAATATCTATCCATTATCTTCCGCTTTATCCTCTATTAGGGTGACGGGGGGGGGGGGGGGGGGGGGGGGGGGGGGGGGGGGGGGGGGGGGGGGGGGGGGGGGGGGGGGGGGGGGGGGGGGGTTCCCCATGCCCATCCAGGGGAGAACATTTCAGGCGCTGGGCAGATACACACAGGACAGGGCGCCAATCTATCACTGGATACACACTCACTCACACAAACACACTCTATATGAGGCAATTGACCTTGATCCATGTTTTTGGACTGTGGCAGTGCTGCTGGAGTTTCATTTCTCCACCTCAGTGACACTGCTGGGATAGGAATAATGCACCCATGAAATAGGAGCTGTTCTGTGGTGCTACTATTGGGGTTCTGACCATTAGAACAGAGTAAAGGGGACGTACACAGTATGTACTGTAGAACACTAACAGATGGACTACAGAATGGAATTGTAGAACTACAAAGTCCATCTTTACTGGAAGTGGAACTGATCCAATTGAGCCAAAAGGTGGCGTGTCCAAACTTCTGGCTGGTACTATAATAAGTAAAATGAAAACAATTTAGGCTGCTGAGCCGAAGCCGACCCTTTGCGTGCGAGATCACATAAACAGAAAGGAAATTGAAATTGTGTGCATTAGGCAGTGAGCTCCTCGTCCACGCTGTCATTCAGCAAACAGAGCAATGATGTGTAATAATCCTTCATTGGTTTTTGTGGCTGTCAGCACTAAAACACGACGCTCCATCCCATTTCCCTTCAAATGCCTGCGGACTTCTTAATGTGTTAACCAAAGGCCCTGCAGGATTGATGATAATGGAGAAGGCAAACAAGCTAAATCCAACTCAGATGAATTGATTTGATCTCAGATGAGAGGCAGAGGGATACGATATTAACGGCTAAGACATCAATAAAGCCGGAACCACTCCAAAACGCCGCGGAAACGACCAGTCCGCCCGAAACCCAACCCGCGGCACTTAAGGCATGAAGGCAAAATTAGCAAAACAGTACAGACACTAGGCGGCACGGTGGCTTAGTGGTTGGCATGTTCTCCTCTCAGCGCTAGGGATTCCAGGTTCGATCCCAATCTGGGTGGAATTTCCATGTTCTCCCCGTGTCTGCGTGGGTTTCCTCCGGGTTCTCCGGTTTCCTCCCACAGTCCAACAACATGGTCAATTGAATTGCCCCATATAGAGTGTGTGTGTGAGTGAGTGTGTGTCCAGTGATAGATTGGTGTCCTGTCCTGGGTGTATCTGCTCAGCGCCCGAAACGTTCTCCCCTGGATGGGCATGGGGAACCCCCCCCCCCCCGCAACCCTAATAGAGGATAAAGTTGAAGATAATGAATGAATAAATGAATACAGACACTATGAATATTGATTCAAAGATCAGAACTAGACATTTTGACGTGTTTTATTATTATTAATATTAGGCGGCATGGTGGCTTAGTGGTTGGCATGTTCTCCTCTCAGCGCTAGGGATTCCCGGTTCGATCCCAATCTGGGTGGAATTTCCATGTTCTCCCCGTGTCTGCGTGGGTTTTCTTCGGGTTCTCCGGTTTCCTCCCACAGTCCAAAAACATGGATCAAGTCAATTGAATTCTCCAAATTGCCCCATATAGAGTGTGTGTGTGAGTGAGTGTGTGTTCAGCGATGGATTGGCGTCCTGTCCTGGGTGTATCTGCCCAGTGCCTGAAACGTTCTCCCCTGAATGGGCATGGGGAACCCCCCTGCGACCCTATAGAGGATAAAACGGATGATAATGGATGGATGAATGAGTACAGACACTATGAATATTGATTCAAAGATCAGAACTAGACATTTTGATGTGTTTTATTATTTATTATTATTATTAAGCGGCACGGTGGCTTAATGGTTGGCATGTTCTCCTCTCAGCGCTAGGGATTCCTGGTTCGAATACCCATCTGGGTGGAGTTTCCATGTTCTCCCCGTGTCTGCGTGGGCTTCCTCTGGGTTCTCCGGTTTCCTCCCACAGTCCAAAAACATGGATCAAGGTCAATTAAATTCCCCAAATTGCCCCATATAGAGTGTGTGTGTGTGTGTGTCCAGTGATAGATTGGCGTCCTGTCCTGGGTGTATCTGCCCAGCGCCCAAAACGTTCTCCGCTGGATGGGCATCTATCGCCAATCTATCGCTGGACACACACACACTCACTCACACAAACACACTCTATATGGGGCAAAATCGAGAACTCAATTGACCTTGATCCATGTTTTTGGACTGTGGGAGGAAACCGGAGAACCCGGAGGAAACCCACGTGGACACGGGGAGAACATGGAAACTCCACCCAGTTGGGGATTCGAACTGGGAATCCCTAGTGCTGAGAGGAGAACATGCTAAACAGTAAGCCACCGTGCCGCCCCCACAAGCAGAACTAATTTAGAATAAAGTAATTTAACACGTGGCACGGTGGCTTAGTGTTTAGCACGTTCTCCTCTCAGTGCTAGGGTTTCCCGGTTCGAATCCTCATCTGGGTGGAGTTTCCATGTTCTCCCCGTGTCTGCGTGGGCTTCCTCCGGGTTCTCCGGTTTCCTCCCACAGTCCAAAAACATGGGACAAGTCAATTAAATTCTCCAAATTGCCCCATATAGAGTGTGTCTGTGTGAGTGAGTGTGTGCCCAGCGATGGGTTGGCGCCCTGTCCTGGGTGTATCTGCCCAGCGCCCGAGACGTTCTCCCCTGGATGGGCATGGGGAACCCCCCCCCCCCCCGCGACCCTAATAGAGTATAAAGCGGAAGATAATGGATGGATGGATAATTTATGGATGGATAGTTTTTTAAAAATGATTCATTTATATTTCGTTGTTCTTTTGATTCTATCGGATCGATTTGATCGGATCTGTCGTCTGTTGTCATGATCGATGCAAAAGTAAAAAAACACCGTTTCTAAAAACACTTTCCCAACTTGCATCAGACTCGGCCCATAAATTATCTATTAAATTAAGTGGTCAGATTACATTAAAAGCTTTTTTTTTTCTTTTTTTTTTTGGATCCGCAGTCGCCCCACTATAAATTAAAACCACATGGCAGAGACTGGAGAGTGCATTTCATTTTGCGTTGATTCATGAACAGTAATATAACCTCTCTCCTCTCCTGCCCCGCCGCGGCGAGCAGTCAGAGAACGAGCCGAGATTAAAAGCGAGCAGGCTTGAGATTGAAAACGGGATGGAGGCATCAGATAATGTAGTAGAGATATAATGAAAGGGTAAACAAAAACCCGGCGCGAGAGGAATGGCTGCTCATAAAAAAGCTCTCTGCCCGTTCTCTTACGAAAGCCATTTCGCACGGCCGCTGCCACCGGAGTTATTAACTGCAGACCAAATTATGTTCTGCTCAAAAGTCGAATTGATTTGATTTCGCTCTCTTTTCTGCTTTTCATAGACTTAGTAATAGATAGAGGTGAAGATGAGAAGGGCTTCATTCATATTATCTGTCACAGCGTTCCCATGGGGGGGTGGGGTGGGGTGGGGGGGTGGGGTTGGGTGGGGGGGGTGAAGTGACAGACATTACTGCCAGGCACAGCTATGAAGCTGAAGATCTGAGCTGGACGTTACGATACAGATTATTACAGAACGGATATTTATACAGGGCGGCACGGTGGCTTAGTGGTTGGCATGTTCTCCTCTCAGCACTAGGGGTTCCCGGTTCGAATTTCCATGTTCTCCCCGTGTCCGTGTGGGTTACCTCCGGGTTCTCCGGTTTCCTCCCACAGTCCAAAAACATGGATCAAGTCAATTGAGTTCTCCAAATTGCCCCATATAGAGTGTGTGTGTGCCCACCGATAGATTGGTGTCCTGTCCTGGGTGTATCAGCCCAGCGCCCGAAACGTTCTCCCCTGGATGGACATGGGGAACCCCCCCCCCCACTACCCTAGTAGAGGATAAAGTGGTTAGTTAGTTCATTTCTCAGCACTAGGGATTCCCGGTTCCAATCCCCATCTGGGTGGAGTTTCCATGTTCTCCCCGTGTCCGCGTGGGTTTCCTCCGGGTTCTCCGGTTTCCTCCCACTGTCCAAAAACATGGATCAAGTCAATTGAGCTCTCCAAATTGCCCCATATAGAGTGTGTGTGTGAGTGAGTGTGTGCCCACCGATAGATTGGCGCCCTGTCCTGGGTGTATCTGCCCAGCGCCCGAAACGTTCTCCTCTGGATGGGCATGGGGAACCCCACCGCGTCCCTAATAGAGGATGAAGCGGAAGATAATGGATGGACGCAGAAGCTACATGTTTAGGTGTGTTCACTTCACTCAGAGAGGAGAACATGCTAAACACTAAGCCATAAATCAGACGAGTATCAATTATTTCATCGTTATTTTTAAAAATGATTTATTTATTAGGCGGCACGGTGGCTTAGTGGTTTAGCATGTTCTCCTCTCAGCGCTAGGGATTCCCGGTTCGAATCCCCATCTGGGTGGAGTTGCCATGTTCTCCCCGTGTCCCTGTGGGATTCCTCCGGGTTCTCCGGTTTATAGAGTGTTTGTGTGAGTGAGTGTGTGTCCAGTGATAGATTGGCGTCCTGTCCTGGGTGTATCTGCCCAGCGCCCGAAACGTTCTCCCCTGGATGGACATGGGGAACCCCCCCCCCCCACTACCCTAGTAGAGGATAAAGTGGTTAGTTAGTTCGTTTCTCAGCACTTGTGATTCCCAGTTCGAATCCCAATCTGGGTGGAGTTTCCATGTTCTCCCCGTGTCCGCGTGGGTTTCCTCCGGGTTCTCCGGTTTCCTCCCACAGTCCAAAAACATGGATCAAGGTCAATTGAATTCTTCAAATTGCCCCATATAGAATGTGAGTTTCTGGGTGGAGTTTAGTTCGTAATCAGATGAGCATCAATTATTTCATCGTTATTTTAAAAAATTCTTTATAAATTAGGCGGCACGGTGGCTTAGTAGTTAGCATGTTCTCCTCTCAGCAACATTCATGTTATTCCTGTAGCACACAGTGAAACCTACTAAACATTAAAAGCTCACAGACTTCATACTGCAACTACAGTATAAATCAAACAAACTCTTCACCTTTAACACGTGATCATGTGACTGATATTTCCAGGCTTATTATCTGTGTTTAATAAAGTCAGTCGGTTTCTGTCGGCTCTGGAAGTTGATTCACGGCGTTCGGATCCTCCGACTTCGGATTTTACAAACAATTTCAAGCAAATTGCAGGAAAATTGGCTGGAGATCTTACAGGAGAAAAAAAAGATGATCCTGGTATTTCTTCAGCGCGGCTCTCACGACCGTTCGGCAGGGTTCTCGCGTTTCAAAATAACCAGCGACTCCCCTCACTCGCCTGCCAGCCCCCTTTCATTTGCCGTTTCAAATGTATTAATGGTCCAGAACCTTCCTGTACGAGCTTGGCCCTCTCCCTAATGAAAACATTCTGTGGTCGAGTCCCAGTGCAGTAATCAGCCGGGCTTTCGGAGGAGAGCGAGGACGGCGGGCGATCCGAACGGAGCAGGAAGAGCTTTGCTGTGACCTTCTCCTCGAGTCCTCTCACCCCGAACGCCGCCGGGCCTCACGGGATTCCTCCGTTTACACGAGAACGCGAGAACGCGGCGATGGCGGTATGGGAGGATATGGGCTCCGTCCAACGGCCCGCAATCAGGACAGGACGCCAATCTATCGCTGGACACACACTCACTCACACAAACACACTCTATATGGGGCAATTTGGAGAACTCAATTGATCTTGATCCATGTTTTTAGACTATGGGAGGAAAACGGAGAACCCGGAGGAAACCCACGATGACACGGGGAGAACATGGAAACTCCACCCAGATTGGGATTCGAACCGGGAATCCCTAGTGCTGAGAGGAGAACATGCTAAACCACTAAGGCACCATGATATTTATATATATATCCATCCATCCATACATTATCTTCCGCTTTATCCTCTACTAGGGTAATGGGGGGCAGGGGGGGGACCTTTGCTGTGACCTTCTCCTCGAGCCCTCTTAGCCCGAACGCCGGCGATAGCGGTATGGGAGGATATGGGCTCCGTCCAACGGCCCGAAATCAGGACAGGACGCCAATCTATCACTGGACACATTGTCACTCACACAGACACACTCTATATGGGGCAATTTGGAGAACTCAATTGATCTTGATCCACGTTTTTGGACTATGGGAAGAAAACCGAGAACCCGGAGGAAACCCACGCTCACCCCGAACGCCGCCGGGCCTCACGGTATCCCTCCCTTTAACACCAGAACGCGCCGCGGCGATGGCGGTATGGGAGGATATGGGCTCCGTCCAACGGCCCGCAATCAGGACAGGACGCCAATCTATCACTGGACACACACTCACTCACACACACACTCTATATGGGGCAATTTGGAGAACTCAATTGATCTTGATCCATGTTTTTGGACTGTGGGAGGAAAACGGAGAACCCGGCGGAAACCCACGCTGACACGGGGAGAACATGGAAACTCCACCCAGATTGGGATTCGAACCGGGAATCCCTAGTGCTGAGAGGAGAACATGCTAAACCACTAAGCCACCCATCCATCCATCCATTATCTTTCTCTTTATCCTCTATTAGGTTCTCCCCTGGATGCCCATCCAGGGGAACGTTTCGGGCGCTGGGCAGATACACCCAGGACAGGGTGCCAATCTATCACTGAGCACACACTCACTCACACAGACACACACACAATATAAAGGCAATTTAGAGCTTGAATCCCTTGACCTTGAATCCATGGGAAACCCACGCAGACACGGGGAGAACATGGAAACTCCACCCAGATGGGGATTCAAACCGGGAATCCCTAGTGCTGAGAGGAGAACATGCTAACCACTAAGGCACCATGATATATATATATATATATATATATATATATATATATATATATATATATATATATATATATATATCCATCCATCCATTATCTTCCGCTTTATCCTCTACTAGGGTAATGGGGGGCGGGGGGGGGGGGCTTAGCTGGGGGCCTCACGGGATCCCTCCGTTTACACGAGAACGCGCCCCGGCGATGGCGGTATGGGAGGATATGGGCTCCGTCCAACGGCCCGCAATCAACGCGCACTCCCCCTGACGTTCCTTTCAGATGGTGCTTTTCTCTGAACTGCAACGTGAAACCCAAACTCCTTCGCTTAAAGGCCCATTGAGCATCATCTGTGAAATGAATCTGAAATCACTTCAAAGCTACCGAGTTACCACAACATCCAGCGAGCCCCCGCTTTGACGGCATGCAACGAAGAGTATCGCTTACGTCGAGAATCTCCCTCCGAACACGCAGGCAGTCGCGATGCGCCGTCGTCAGGGTCTCGGGGTTTGATGGAGTACCTCGGAGCCTACCCGATTCCGTGTTTGTTAAGTCGTGTGTAGCCTGGCGCTCGGGCTGACAGCTCTCCTACCGTCTGCATTCCACGGCCTTTCGTTAAACTCCGGGTGAGAGCGGCCAGATGTGCCGAAAGCGGGACCCGCTGCGGCCGCACGCGAGCCTCCGCTACGGCCGGCCCGCCTCGAATCATCTGTTTTAGCTTGTCCATCTTTCCTGACAGACCTGCGGAGTACAGCTTTCATTTCCAGCAGATAATATCTTTTACAGTTTGGGAGAGTTAAAAAAAAAATGGAAATGGCAGTAAACCGCAAGTAGAAAACACCACATGCCTGTAATCAAGCCCATCAGCGGGAATCAGAGACGAGCCCGACGAGATAGAACCGCTGATGATCACGGCAGTCTGCAGATAAGCTTAAAAAAGCAGTAATGCACAAGAGGATGTGTATTATTGTGAATAAATCATGGGATACAGTGTCAGTAGGCCCGTTACATATCATTACGGGAAATAGAGCCCTTCTCATCTTCATCTCCATCCAGGGGAGAACATCTCGGGCGCTGGGCTGATACACCCAGGACAGGGCGCCAATCTATCGCTGGGCACACACTCACTCAAACAATTTGGAGAACTCAATTGACTTGATTCATGTTTTTGGACTTTGGCGGGAAACTGGAGAACCCAGAGGAAACCCACGCGGACACGGGGAGAACATGGAAACTCCACCCAGATGGGGATTCGAACCGGGAATCCCTAGCGCTGAGAGGAGAATATGCTAATCACTAAGCCACCGTTTATATATATATATATATACTGTATATCCATCTGATTTATCTTCTGGGTTTTCCCTGCCCCTCCTAGGGTTTTCGGGCAGGGTCGGGGGGGCGCCAATTCTCCATGCCCATCCAGGGGAGAACGTTTGTGGGCGCTGGGCAGAATACCTTGATCCTTTGGCAGGAAGGGGAGAACCCAGAGGGAAACCCACGCGGACACGGGGAGAACATGGAAACTCCCACTCTATTCGAACCGGGATCACTGGAGGACATGCTAAACCACTAAGCCACCGTTTTATATATATATATATATATATATATATATATATATATATATATAATATACATCCATCCATTATCTTCCGCTTTATCCTCTACTAGGGTCTAGGGTCGGGGGGGAAGGGGGGGGGGGGTTCCCCATGTCCATCCAGGGGAGAACATTTCAGGTGCTAGGCAGATACACCCAGGACAGGACGCCAATCTATCGCTGGGCACATACTCACTCACACAGACACACTTTATATGGGGCAATTTATTTTCAATTGACCTTGATTCCATGTTTTTGGACTGTGGGAGGAAACCAGAGAACCCGGAGGAAACCCACGCAGACACGAGGAGAACATGGAAACTCCACCCAGATGAGGATTCGAACCAGGAATCCCTAGCGCCTCACTCACACAGACATACTTTATATGGGGCAATTTATTTTCAATTGACCTTGATTCCATGTTTTTGGACTGTGGGAGGAAACCCGAGAACCCGGAAGAAACCCACGCAGACACGGGGAGAACATGAAACTCCACCCAGATTGTGATTCGAACTGGGAATCCCTAGCGCTGAGAGGAGAACATGCTAACCACTAACCACCGTGCCTCCCTCTCCTCCAGACTGTTATTTTTAGCTGGACGTCATTCCCTCTCCAGCGTTCTGGTGTTTAAAAAGCAGCCCCGCTCTGAATCACCACGTAGGGAAAAAAAATAGCGCCGAGCCAGCGTCATTACGACTCACTACACGCTGCCACATCTGTTGGATGTGTGGTGGTGGTGGTGGTGGTGCATTGTCAGTGCTCAGCTGAGCATACAGCATCTCACTCATTTGCTTTAGTAAAAACTGCGGTTCCATCTCCCCATGTAATCACAGTCTGGAAATGATGGAATGGAAAGCTTTCCGGGCCTCGTCTCCGGCACCCCGCCACCGTCCTTCCAATACGAGCGTCTGAAAGCTCTTCTCAGATTGCCCGGTAATGTTCGGCAGGCTGCTCTTGAGTTAAGAATCAAATTTGGAGCACAGCAGCGGGGAATGGGTCTTTAAGTCAGCCGGAGGAACATAAAAAAGCCTCGGCCGCCTCCATTATTCGGAAGACGGCGCCGTGTGTGGACGCAGGGCGCTGGGCTCGGGCTGCACCTGCAGCACACATTGCCTGACAACATGATGGACTCCTTAATACTGATTTATTGGTCGTATCTCAGGAGATAAAAATGGAATTTGAAGAGAGTAGTATCCTAACAGCCCAGCGATGGGTTGGCGTCCTGTCCTGGGTGTATCTGCCCAGCGCCCGAGACGTTCTCCCCTGGATGGGCATGGGGAACCCCTACCGCGACCCTAATAGAGGATAAAGCGGAAGATAATGAATGAATGAATGAATATCATAACAAAATCAGGCTTGAGAATTAAATACCTCCTGAAATAATGATGCTCATCGCTATCCTACATTTAGACATTTAGCAGGGGTGGCACGGTGGTGGCTTAGTGGTTAGTATGTTCTCCTCTCAGCACTAGGGATTCCCAGTTCGAATCCCCATCTGGGTGGAGTTTCCATATCTAGGGTCGGGGGGGGGGTTCTCCATGCTCATCCAGGGGAGAACGTTTCGGGCGTACACCCAGGACAGGGCACCAATCCATCACTGGGCACACACTCACTCACGCAGACACACTCTATATGGGGCAATTTGGAGAATTCAATTGACCTTGATCCATGTTTTTGGACTGTGGGAGGAAACCAGAGAACCCGGAGGAAACCCACGCGGATACGGGGAGCACATGGAAACTCCACCCAGATTGGGATTCTAACCGGGAATCCCTAGAGCTGAGAGGAGATCACATGCTAACCACTTAGACACCGTGCCGCCCTTAACCTGATTCAATGATTCATTCATTATCTTCCGCTTTATCTCTATTAGGGTCCCGGGGGGGGGGTTCCCCATGCCCGTTCAGGGGAGAACGTCTCGGGCGCTGGGCAGATACACCCAGGACCCAGGACAATCTATCGCTGGGCACACACTCACTCACACAAACACTCTATATGGGGCAATTTGGAGAACTCAATTGACTTGATCCATGTTTTTGGACTGTGGAAGGAAACCGGAGAACATGGAGGAAACCCACGCGGACACGGGGAGGACATGGAACCTCCACCCAGACGGGGATTCGAACCGGGAATCCCTAGCGCTGAGAGGCGACCTTGCTAACCACTAGCCACCGTGCCGCCCGCAAAAGCTATTAATAAACTAATCTGAGTAATTATGACGTCTCCTGTCATTTCTCTCATGACTTCAGTGAATGAGAACGGTCCGAGTAGGCCACCGACATCACACGACATCTATAAATAGACTCTCGTGTCCCTTTCCATTCGGCCACAGAGACGACGTTGAAAATATAATGTCGAACAGCGTGTAGCCATTAGAGCTTCAGCGAGCAGCTTTAGGATCTAACACCCCCCCCCCCACACACACACACACCCCCAATTGATTTTTGGTTTCATATATCTTTAATGAAGGGATTAAATACGTGTTTAGGAAGCACAAGGCCAGGCTTAAGTGGTGTTTGTCAGAGAAGCTCGCAACAGAGAGAACTCCTGCAAAAACCTCCCCAAGGTGAGGATGCTCATTTAGAACCAAGCCATTAGTGAAGTGATGTCATAGTTCCTCGCATCATCCAACCTGCCATCGACCGAGCGCAGCGACACACACACACACACACACACACACACACATTTACATGTACATTTAGTCATTTAGCAGACGCTTTTATCCAAAGCGACTTACAAATGAGAACACCACAAGTCAGAAGCCATGGAGAAAACCAACTATATTGTAAATTCATCAAATCTGATTGTTATTCGATGCTCCGCCCCCCTTTTTTTTAAATTTATTTATTTATTTTTATTCTTTTTTACTACAACAGATATTTGTTAAAGAGATGCGTCTTCAGTAGTTTCTTAAAACTGTTTAGTGATTCTGCCTTAAGGACAGAGTTGGGAAGATCGTTCCACCATTTTGCAGTGGTGAACGCCACGGAGTGAGAATCAGCTCCTCGGTGAGGTGGAACCACCAGGTGGCAATCATCACTGGAGCGAAGTAAACGAGTCGGAGTGTATTTGGAAAAGATAGAGTGAAGGTAGGAGGGGGAAGATCCAGAAATGGTTCGGTAGGCCAGAGTCAGTGACTTGTACTGAATGCAGCAGCTACAGGGAGCCAATGGAGAGAGAGGAGTAATGGAGTGACATGAGTTCGCTTAAGTCCTTGTGACTGTGATTTGATTCCAAAGATGAAGGAACCACTTCGTGGCATTGGCTTCAGAACTGTTCCAGAGATTGGACAGGCAGCAGACCACTCCATTCGCACCATCAACAGAACAGGCCCTGCTAACGGTACACTACGCCTTCCACATCGCTGGCAGATAAAGAGATGCGTCTTAAGTAGTTTCTTAAAACTTCTTATTGATTCTGCCTTAAGGACAGAGTTGGGAAGACGGTTCCACCATTTTGCAGTGGTGAACATCATGGAGTGAGAATCAGCTCCTCGGTGAGGTGGAACCGCCAGGCGGCAATCATCACTGGAGCGAACTGAACGAGCCGGAGTGTATTTTGAAAAGATAGAGTGAAGGTAGGAGGGGGAAGATCCAGAAATGGTTCTGTAGGCCAGAGTCAGTGACTTGTACTGAATGCAGCAGCTACAGGAACCAATGGAGAGAGAGGAGTAATGGAGTGACATGAGTTCGCTGAAGTCCTTGTGACTGTGATTTGATTCCAAAGATGAAGGAACCACTTTGTGGCATTGGCTTCAGAACTGTTCCAGAGATTGGACAGGCAGCAGACCACTCCATTCGCACCATCAACAGAACAGGCTCAGCTAACGGTATACTACGCCTTCCACATCGCTGGCAGATAAAGAGATGCGTCTTCAGTAGTTTCTTAAAACTTCTTAGTGATTCTGCCTTAAGGACAGAGTTGGGAAGATGGTTCCACCATTTTGCAGTGGTAAACGCCACGGAGTGAGAATCAGCTCCTCGGTGAGGTGGAACCACCAGGCGGCAATCATCACTGGAGCGAAGTGAACGAGTCAGAGTGTATTTTGAAAATATAGAGTGAAGGTAAGAGGGGGCAGATCCAGAAATGGTTCTGTATGCCAGAGTCAGTGACTTGTACTGAATGCAGCAGCTACAGGAACCAATGGAGGGAAGTGAGTAATGGAGTGACATGAGTTCGCTTAAGTCCTTGTGACTGTGATTTGATTCCGAAGATGAAGGAACCACTTCGTGGCATTGGCTTCAGAACTGTTCCAGAGATTGGACAGGCAGCAGACTGCTCCATTCGCACCATCAACAGAACAGGCTCAGCTAACGGTATACTACGCCTTCCACATCGCTGGCAGATAAAGAGATGCGTCTTCAGTAGTTTCTTAAAACTTCTTATTGATTCTGCCTTAAGGACAGAGTTGGGAAGATGGTTCCACCATTTTGCAGTGGTGAACACCACGGAGTGAGAATCAGCTCCTCGGTGAGGTGGAACCGCCAGGCGGCGATCATCACTGGAGCGAAGTGAACAAGTCGGAGTGTATTTTGAAAAGATAGAGTGAAGGTAGGAGGGGGAAGATCCAGAAATGGTTCTGTAGGCCAGAGTCAGTGACTTGTACTGAATGCAGCAGCTACAGGAACCAATGGAGGGAAGTGAGTAATGGAGTGACATGAGTTCGCTTAAGTCCTTGTGACTGTGATTTGATTCCGAAGATGAAGGAACCACTACGTGGCATTGGCTTCAGAACTGTTCCAGAGATTGGACAGGCAGCAGACCACTCCATTCGCACCATCAACAGAACAGGCCCTGCTAACGGTACACTACGCCTTCCACATCGCTGGCAGATAAAGAGATGCGTCTTCAGTAGTTTCTTAAAACTGTTTAGTGATTCTGCCTTAAGGACAGAGTTGGGAAGATGGTTCCACCATTTTGCAGTGGTGAACATCACAGAGTGAGAATCAGCTCCTCGGTGAGGTGGAACCACCAGGTGGCAATCATCACTGGAGCGAAGTAAACGAGTCGGAGTGGATTTTGAAAAGATAGAGTGAATGTAGGAGGGGGAAGATCCAGAAATGGTTCTGTAGTCCAGAGTCAGTGACTTGTACTGAATGCAGCAGCTACAGGAACCAATGGAGGGAAGTGAGTAATGGAGTTACATGAGTTCGCTTAAGTCCTTGTGACTGTGATTTGATTCCGAAGATGAAGGAACACTACGTGGCATTGGCTTCAGAACTGTTCCAAAGATTGGACAGGCAGCAGACCACTCCATTCGCACCATCAACAGAACAGGCTCAGCTAACGGTATACTACGCCTTCCACATCGCTGGCAGATAAAGAGATGCGTCTTCAGTAGTTTCTTAAAACTTCTTATTGATTCTGCCTTAAGGACAGAGTTGGGAAGAACGTTCCACCATTTTGCAGTGGTGAACATCATGGAGTGAGAATCAGCTCCTCGGTGAGGTGGAATCATCACTGGAGCGAAGTGAACGAGTCGGAGTGGATTTTGAAAAGATAGAGTGAAGGTAGGAGGGGGAGATCCAGAAATGGTTCTGTAGTCCAGAGTCAGTGACTTGTACTGAATGCAGCAGCTACAGGGAGCCAATGGAGGGAAGTGAGTAATGGAGTGACATGAGTTCTTGGGGGTTAAACACAAGTCGGGCTGCAGAGTTCTGAATTAGTTGAAGAGGTCTGATTGTGGAAGCTGGGATACCGGCAAGTAGCACATTACAATAATCAAGCCGGGATAGGACGCGGGCTTGAACAAGCAGTTGGGTAGCATGTTCAGTCAAAAAGGGTCTGATCTTCCTTATGTTCTAAAGAAGGAATCTACAAGAACGGGCGGTTTTGATCACACACACACACACACAAACATATAAGAGGTAGTCTCTCACCCGCTGATATACCATAAACAGGTTGGATTTGGCTGCACGCTGCGAAAAGTATGCATAATGCACATGGAGGGTATCGATCGGCCCGAGATCTGCCCTCCACATCTCACCCGCGGGTTATCACAGCATCATTACCATCCGGAGTTTGGGGATGTGGCAATGATACAGCAAATGGAGCCGCTATTGATTTGGCATAGCGGGGTGAATAACAGATGGACGAGCGAGACGAGCATGCGGATGGTGCGCAACCAGAGTAGACGAGGGCACGTTGGGTCTGCGCTGTCAGACGATCCAGATTTATGAAGCCGGCCGATGCTGTTCCAAGCAGACGCATCGCTCGGGTTTCACTTCCAGCGGAGGAAATCCCCTCGACGTCAAGCAGACGGTCCGTCAGGCTGAAGACGTGTTGGAAGGACTTGAGACCTTTTTAAGGTCACCTCTGTGAAAGTCCTGCAGGGGGCGTCACTGCTGCTGTAAAGGAGAGTGGATTCTCACAGTGTGGCTTTTCAGCAGGGTCGGGGATTCAAGGTGTGGAGGACATCATTCATTCATTCATTCATTCATTCATCTTTCCCTTAATCCTCTATTAGGGTCGCGGGGTGGGGTGGGGGGGGGGGTGCAGGTTCCCTCATACCCATTCAGGGGAGAATGTATCCATCACCGGGCACACTCACTCGATCACACAGCAAGTTATAGCAGCCAATTCACCTTAAATCCATGTTTTAGAGCGTGGGAAACCGGAGAACCCAGAGGAAACCCATGCAGACACGGGGAGAACATGGAAACTCCACCCAGATTGGGATTCAAACCTGGAATCACCAGGTCTCTAGTCACGGACACACACTCACACAGACACACTCTATATGGGGCAATTTGGATTAAGGGGAGAACATTTCGGGCGCTGGGCAAATACATCCAGGACAGGATGCCAATCTATCACTGGGCACACACTCACTCACAGAGACACACTCTATAGGGGGCAATTTGGAGAATTTAATTGACTTTGATCCATGTTTTTGGACTGTGGGAGGAAAGCGGAGAACCCGGAGGAAACCCACGTGGACACGGGGAGAACATGGAAATTCCACCCAGATTGGAATTCGAACTGGGAGAACTGGGAATCCCTAGCGCTGAGAGGAGAACATGCCAACCACTAAGCCACCGTGCCGCATCCATCCATTTATCTTCCTATTAAATCCTCTATTGGAGGGGGGGGGGTGTTCCCCCATGCCCATCCAGGGGAGAACGTTTCGGGCGCTGAGCAGATAGACCCAGGACAGGACGCCAATCTATCGCTGGGCACACACTCACTCACAGAGACACACTCTATATGGGGCAATTTGGAGAATTTAATTGACTTTGATCCATGTTTTTGGACTGTGGGAGGAAAGCGGAGAACCCGGAGGAAACCCACGTGGACACGGGGAGAACATGGAAATTCCACCCAGATTGGAATTCGAACTGGGAGAACTGGGAATCCCTAGCGCTGAGAGGAGAACATGCCAACCACTAAGCCACCGTGCCGCATCCATCCATTTATCTTCCTATTAAATCCTCTATTGGAGGGGGGGGGGGGTGTTCCCCATGCCCATCCAGGGGAGAACGTTTCGGGCGCTGAGCAGATAGACCCAGGACAGGACGCCAATCTATCGCTGGGCACACACTCACTCACAGAGACACACTCTATATGGGGCAATTTGGAGAATTTAATTGACTTTGATCCATGTTTTTGGACTGTGGGAGGAAACCGGAGAACCCGGAGGAAACCCACGTGGACACGGGGAGAACATGGAAATTCCACCCAGATTGGGATTCGAACCGGGAATCCCCAGGTCTCTAGTCACGGACACACACTCACTCACACAGACACACTCTATATGGGGCAATTTGGAGAATGTAATTGACCTTGATCCATGTTTTTGGACTGTGGGAACCCAGAGGAAACCCACGTGGACAACATGGAAACATTGAATTGAACTTTTAAATTGAATTCTCCAAATTGCCCCATATAGAGTGTGTCTGTGTGAGTGAGTGTGTATCCAGCGATGGATGGGTGTATCTACCCAGCGCCCGAAACGTTCTCCCCTGGATGGGCATGGGGAACCCCCCCCCCACAACCCTAATAGAGGATTTAATAGGAAGATAATGGATGGATGCGACACAGTGGCTTAGGCGGCATGTCAGCGTGGGTCCCCGTGTCAGCGTGGGTTTCCTCCGGGTTCTCCGGTTTCCTCCCACAGTCCAAAAACATGGATCAAGGTCAATTGAATTCTCCAAATTGCCCCATATAGTGTGTGTGTGTGTGTGTGTGAGTGAGTGTGTGCCCAGTGATAGATCGGCATCCTGTCCTGGTTGTATCTACCCAGCACCCGAAACGTTCTCCCCTGGATGGTCATGGGGAACCCCCCCCCACAACCCTAATATAGGATTTAATAGGAAGATAATGGATGGATGCGACACAGTGGCTTAGGCGGCATGTCAGCGTGGGTCCCCGTGTCAGCGTGGGTTTCCTCCGGGTTCTCCGGTTTCCTCCCACAGTCCAAAAACATGGATCAAGGTCAATTGAATTCTCCAAATTGCCCCATATATTGTGTGTGTGTGTGTGTGTGAGTGAGTGTGTGCCCAGCGATTAGATTGGCGCCCTGTCCTGGGTGTATCTGCCCAGCGCCCGAAACGTTCTCCTCTGGATGGGCATGGGGAACCCCCCCGCCCCCCCCCCGACCCTAATAGAGGATAAAGCTGAAGATAATGGATGGATGGATGATTGAGTAAGAATGTGCGCCACTCTGTTGTGTTTTCCGCATCATGAACGGCGTCGAAAACATTTCCTTTGTATGAAATAGTTGAACAGAAAGTCCTGATCCCTTCAGCGCTGCGTGTCGATGCGAAGAACGCCAAGAAAAAAAAAGTCTTGAACACAGCGATGGAGAAGAAAAGAGTCAAAGCGACCAGAGGCCCGAGTCTCTGACTGGCGGCTGAGATTATCAGGGATTTGCTTGACGGAGCGCGATCTTGACAACACACTGTCAAATAGTTTCATACAACATTCCAAACACGTTATCTGATTCTGACAGACAATTATCAATGTTGCAGAGGGCAGGTCTGACCCACAACTCCACCCAGGAACAAGAGGCTTTTTTACCACGGCTGTCAAAATACTGGATTTCTGAACAGAAATGATTTCATACCAAAAGAAGCAGGATTGGTGGCACGGTGGCTTAGTGATTAGCAGGTTCTCCTCTCAGCACTAGGGATTCCCGGTTCGAATCCCAATCTGGGTGGAGTTTCCATGTTCTCCCCGTGTCCGTGTGGGTTTCCTCCGGGTTCTCCGGTTTCCTCCCACAGTCCAAAAACATGGATCAAGTCAATTGAATTCTCCAAATTGCCCCATATAGAGTGTGTCTGTGTGAGTGTGAGTGTGTGCCCAGTGATGGATTGGCGTCCTGTCCTGGGTGTATCTGCCCAGCGCCCGAAACGTTCTCCCCTGGATGGGCATGGGGAACCCCCCCGCGACCCAAATAGGGGATAAAGTGGGAGATTATGGATGGATGGATGGAAGTCTGATATCTTTCGGGCGGCACGGTGGCTAAGTGGTTTGGCATGTTCTCCTCTCAGCACTAGGGATTCCCGGTTCGAATCCCAATGGGGGGAGTTTCCACGTTCTCCCCGTGTCCGCGTGGGTTTCCTCCGGGTTCTCCGGTTTCCTCCCACAGTCCAAAAACATGGATCAAGTCAATTGAATTCTCAAAATTGCCCCATAGAGGGTGTGTTTGTTTGAGTGAGTGTGTGCTCAGTGATAGATTGGCGTCCTGTCCTGGGTGTATCAGCCCAGCGCCCGAAACGTCCCCCCCCCCAACCCCGTGACCCTAACAGAGGATAAAGTAGAAGATAATGGATGGATAGATATATGTATATATATATATATATATATACAGGGTGGCACGGTGGTTTAGTGGTTAGCATGTTCTCCTCTCAGCTCTAGAGATTCCCGGTTCAAATCCCAATCTGGGTGGAGTTTCCATGTTCTCCCCGTGTCCACGTGGGTTTCCTCCGGGTTCTCCGGTTTGCTCCCACAGTCCAAAAACATGGATCAAGTCAATTGAGTTCTCCAAATTGCCCCATATAGAGTGTGTCTGTGTGAGTGAGTGTGTGCCCAGCGATGGATTGGTGCCCTGTCCTGGGTGTATCTGCCCAGCGCCCGAAACGTTCTCCCCTGAATGGGCATGGGGAACCCCCCCCCGCGACCCTAATAGAGGATAAAGTGGAAGATAATGGATGGATAGGATTTCAAAGAGCCATCTATAATAATCCAGTGCCTAAAAATCAATAAATCATTCAACTAAAAAAGAACACATTTTCAGTTCTCATGCCATGTCCTTGAACGAGAGTCCCGTCTAACTGCCCCGGCCAGCTGCAGAGGATGTGCCCTCACGTCCAGCGTCCACCCAGAGACTGGCTGTTTATACTTTTTCGACTCATTAGAAGCAACGCAGGTGAATCCTCACTCTGTTCAGGCCAAATCCCATCACAACGCTCACGCCTCTCTCCTAACTACTGTGGGGGGGTGATAAACTGAAGGGGGGGGGAAGGGGGGGGCAATGGGAAACATAAGGAAACACATTTATCAATGCATTAAATTTTGGGAAGCATCTTTCAAAAGCATCTCCGTTATTAGTTAACCTCAGACTGCGGGTCAGGAGAGCTTTACCAATTGTTTAACGGAGAGTTAAAGTACTAAGGAAGGGTGTGGGTCAGGGTGCAACGGCTTCCCTCCATCCATCTTCCGCTGGGGGGGGGGTTCCCCATGCCCATCCAGGGGAGAACGTTTCGGGCGCTGGGCAGATACACCCAGGACAGGACACCAATCCATCACTGGACACACACTCATCTCATACAGACACACTCTATATGGGGCAATTTGGAGAATTCAATTGACCTTGATCCATGGACTGTGGGAGGAAAGCCGGAGAACCCAGAGGAAACCCACGTGGACACGGGGAGAACATGGAAACTCCACCCAGATGGGTCTGAATGGGTATGAGGTGTTCCTCCCATGGAGTCAAGGTGAATTAGAAGCTCTAAATTGCCTTTATATTGTGTGTGTGTCTGTGTGAGTGAGTGTGTGCTCAGCGATGGATTGGTGCCCTGTCCTGGGTGGACAAACGTTCTCCCCTGGATGGGCATGGGGAACCCCCCCGCTACCCTAATATAGGATAAAGTGGGAGATAATGGATGGATGGGTGGCTTAGTGGTTAGCATGTTCTCAGTGCTAGGGATTCCCGGTTCGAATCCCAATCTGGGTGGAGTTTCCATGTTCTCCCCGTGTCCACGTGGGCTTCTTCCGGGTTCTCCGGTTCCCTCCCACGAGTTTCCATGTTCTCCCCGAGTCCACGTGGGCTTTCTCCGGGTTCTCCGGTTCCCTCCCACAGTCCAAAAACATGGATCAAGGTCAATTGAGTTCTCAAAATTGCCCCATATAGAGTGTGTCTGTGTGAGTGAGTGTGTGCCCAGTGATAGATTGGCGTCCTGTCCTGGGTGTATCTGCCCAGCGCCCGAAACGTTCTTCCCTGGATGGGCATGGGGAACCCCCCCCCCCCCCCCCCACCGACCCCCCCCCCCCCCCCCGACCCCCCCCCCCGCGACCCTAATATAGGATAAAGCGGAAGATAATGAATGGATGGGTGGCTTAGTGGTTTAGCATGTTTTCAGCTCTAGGGATTCCCGGTTCGAATCCCAATCTGGGTGGAGTTTCCATGTTCTCCCCGTGTCCACGTGGGCTTCCTCCGGGTTCTCCGGTTTCCTCCCACAGTGCAAAAACATGGATCAAGGTCAATTGAGTTCTCCAAATTGCCCCATATAGAGTGTGTCTGTGTGAGTGAGTGTGTGCCCAGCGCCCGAAACGTTCTCCCCTGGATGGGCATGGGGAACCCCCCCCCCCCCGACCCTAGTAGAGGATAAAGATGAAGATAATGAATGAATGAATGAATGGTTATGAGACAGCCCATTGCATCTGTACATAACATGTGCAGCAGCATGGGGTCTAAATTTGTTTACCCCCTGCCCCACACACACACCCACACACATACACCCACACACACACACACACACACACACACACACACTTTTTCATCAGGACAGAGAGTACTAACAAACATGCTGTGGCACTTGAAAGCCTGAACGCTCAGAGTCAGCTCACCCTGTGGATTCACAGGAAGCATGTGCGCCGGGCTGCTGGAAGTCGGGTCTGGCGAGGGCAGCGTGAATGGGAAGAGGTGCAGGAACAGACCCGGGGCCCGGGCCTCTCGCCCCACCGGGGTACGGAGCGGATATTGGTGTGTCAGCGCTGATGCGTGCTCTGCCGTGGCCTCCGGGCCGAGAGGGCAGAGGGAAAAAGATGGATTGCTGCTTCATAAAACAGTTATTGTCAAATGGATGACTCTCACAGCGGGCCACGGCGACGTGCTGCTGCTCTTTCGGGTTTTAATCATACTTAGGAACCGGAGTTTGCATGTTCTCCCCGTGGTTTTAATCATACTTAGGAACCGATTTATAAGAAGACTGCTGTTAAGAAATGCTTTTCCTCTTCACAAACTAAGACGATTTTAGATTTCGATACACAATACACAAACCAGGGCGGCACGGTGGCTTAGTGGTTAGCATGTTCTCCTGTCAGCACTAGGGATTCCCGGTTCGAATCCCCATCTGGATGGAGTTTCCATGTTCTCCCCGTGTCTGCGTGGGTTTCCTCCGGGTTCTCCGGTTTCCTCCCACAGTCCCAAAACATGGATCAAGTCAATTGAATTCTCCAAATTGCCCCATATAGAGTGTGTCCGTGTGAGTGAGTGTGTGCCCAGCAATGGCATAGACCTGTCCTGGGTCTATCTGCCCAGTGCCCGAGACGTTCTCCCCTGGATGGGCATGGGGAACCCCACCGCGACCCTAATAGAGGACAAAGCGGGAGATAATGAATGAATGAATGAATGAATGAATGAATACACAAACCGGATTCCCAAAAAGTTGGGACACTAACCAAATGGTGAATAAAACCTGAATGATGTGGAGATGACAAATGTCAATATTTTATTCAGAATAGAACAGAATAGAGATGAAAAGTTTAACCTGAGAGAATGTATCAATGTAAGGGCAAAATATGTTGTTTTAAATTTTCATGGCGTCAACAAATCCCAAAAAAGTTGGGACAAGGCCATTTGCCCCACTTTGTGGCATTCCCCCCCCTGCTTCTTACAACACTCAAGAGACGTCTGGGGACAGAGGAGAGCAGTTTCTCAAGGTTAGAAACAGGAACGCTCTCACATTCACGTCTAATACAGATCTAACTGTGCAATCGTCTTGGGTCTTCTTTGTCGTACCTTCCTCTGTATATATTCATTCATTCATTATTTTCCGCTTTATCCTCTATTAGGGTCGCGATGGGGTTCCCCATGCCCATCCAGGGGAGAACGTCTTGGGCACTGGGCAGATACACCAAGGACAGGCCGCCAATCCATCGCTTGACACACACTCACTCACACAGACACACTCTATATGGGACAATTTTTGGGAATTCAATTGACTTGATCCATGTTTTTGGACTGTGGGAGGAAACCGGAGAACCCGGAGGAAGCCCACACGGACACGGGGAGAACATGGAAACTCCCCCCAGATTGGGATTCAAACCTGGAATCCCTAGAGCTGAGAGGAGAACATGCTAACCACTAAGCCACCGTGCCACCCTTTCTTTAATTCCATTCATTCATTCATTCATTCATTATCTTCCGCTTCATGCTCTCTTAGGGTCGCGGGGGGGTTCCCCATGCCCATCCATGGGAGAACGTTTCGGGCGCTGGGCAGGTACACACAGGACAGGACGCCAATCTATCGCTGGGCACACACTCACATACGCACGCATACACACTCTATATGGGGCAATTTGGAGAACTCCATTGACTTGATCCATGTTTTTGGACTGTGGGAGGAAACTGGAGAACCCAGAGGAAACCCACGCGGACACGGGGAGAACATGGAAACTCCACCCAGATTGGGATTCAAACCTGGAATCCCTAGTGCTGAGAGGAGAACATGCTAACCACTAAGCCACCGTGCCGCCCAGGTTGGATGCAATAGAAAAAAATATATATAAATTAATATTCGGTTTTCAGGCCTCGGCCAAATGTTTTTTTTTTTCTCTTTGTCTTCTATTCGTATCTGAGCAGATATGAATACATACCGCTGACCGACGCCCCTGATCTGCTGAAGGCAGCATTCCCTGACGGTGACGATCCACCGTGCTTACCCCAGTTTTAACTTTCCCTTGTATTTCTCCTAAAACTCATAAATATTACATAGTTTAATGTCATGAAATATATGGCTCGCATTACAGCTCAATTTCCACTTTATTGCCGTGCGTCCGTTGCATGTACTCCATAGTACTCCAGAGACAAAGCCTTCTCGTGTACAAGGAACATGTCATTAATCAGAGCCCGGGGGCCTCGGCCCTCGTCTCCGTATCCTCCACGTCTGTCCAATCTCCACAGGCTCGTCCCCCATATGTCAGCGCTGCTGACAGGTAAAGCAGCCCTAAAAGTCAAAGTGCCACTGTCACTTTTCTGATGAGCACGTCATGTTTTTAGCAGCGTGCATATTCATCAGAGCGCCCGCCATATTCAAGATCGCCCATGGATTAGGCCAGTGGGCGATTTTATTCCTAATTACATCTCCGTGCGCTGTCCTCCGACACCCCTGTGGCATTTCAGGAGGTTCGAGTCGACTATAAAGTTGATGCCATGCCTTGTCACAGCTGGCACGCTGATCGCTTTTATAGCTCATCCAGGGACAACTTCATTCTAACTTCCTCAGGGGGTTCCTCACCCAGTTTCTCCCACGATGGAGCGCCCAGCGTCTTATGCTGAGTGACAGCAGGTCCTAAACCGCATCACGAAGCATTAGGCGGATCGCCCCGTCTAATAAGGAGCTTCTGAACCGGTGGCGTCACCCGCTGGTGATTCAGGAGCGAACGGTTCCTAAGAATGATTAAAACCACGGGGAGAACATGCAAACTCCACCCAGATTGGGATTCGAATCGGGAATCCCTAGCGCTGAGAGGAGAACATGCCAACCACTAAGCCACCGTGCTGCCCGAAAGATATCAGACTTCCATCCATCCATCATCTTCCACTTTATCCTCTATTAGGGTCGTGGTGGGGGCCCATCCAGGGGAGAACGTTTCGGGCGCTGGGCAGATACACCCAGGACAGGACGCCAATCCATCGCTGGACACACACTCACTCACACACACACACACACTCTATATGGGGCAATTTGGAGAACTTAATTGATTGATCCGGCGGCACGATGGCTTAGTGGTTAGCACGTTCTCCTCTCAGCGCTAGGGATTCTCGGTTCGAATCCCCATCAGGGTGGAGTTTCCATCTTCTCCCCGTGTCTGCGTGGGTTTCCTCCGGGTTCTCCGGTTTCCTCCCATAGTCCAAAAACATGGATCAAGTCAATTGAAATCTCAAAATTGCCCCATATAGAGTGTGTCTGTGTGAGTGAGTGTGTGCCCAGCGATGGATTGGCGCCCTGTCCTGGGTGTATCTGCCCAGCGCCCAAAATGTTCTCCACTGGATGGGCATGGGGAACCCCACCACGACCCTAATAGAGGATAAAGCGGGAGATAATGAATGAATGAATAAATGAATGAATAATTGATTGATCCAGGTTTTTGGACTGTGGGAGGAAACCAGAGAACCTGGAGGAACCCACATGGACACGGGGAGAACATGGAAACTCAACCCAGATTGGGATTCGAAGCGGGAATCACTAGTGCTGAGAGGAGAACATGCTAACCACTAAGCCACCGTGCCGCCCAAAAGATATCAGACTTAATATAAATAAATAAAAGGTGTGTCCAAACACTTGTAATGCATGCTGAGTGCTGAGTATTTTCTTAAGATAAAAGACTGAGTGCTGTAATTACAGACAGACGCGTCAGAGACGGAACAAACAGAAGAGAACGTGGGTGAAGGTGCAGCGCTGAGGTTCACACTGACAGTTTGATCCGATGGATTAACAGGATTTAGTCACAAGCTCTTTTTAATAGTTTTCATTGTTTAAACATTTGTAAGCGCCTCGCAGCATTCGGTTTATAAACAGAACGATGACGCAACGTGGATATAAACGCTTTTGCAATCGAGATGTCGGCTCATCCAATGATTCGGCTGCGGAACAGGGTCACGAGGTACGGCATGCTGGAACACTACGGAACCGACCACATGGGACAGAAAACCACAAGAGACCGATAAGAGTTTATTTAAAATAAAGATAATAACGTAGGGCGGCACGGTGGCTTAGTGGTTAGTATGTTCTCCTCTCAGCGCTAGGGATTCCCGGTTCAAATCCCCATCTGGGTGTAGTTTCCATGTTCTCCCCGTGTCTGCGTGGGCTTCCTCCGGGTTCTCCGGTTTCCTCCCACAGTCCAAAAACATGGATCAAGGTCAATTGAATTCTCCAAAGTGCCCCATATAGAGTGTGTGTGTGTGAGTGAGTGTGTCCAGTGATAGATTGGCGTCCTGTCCTGGGTGTATCTGCCCAGCGCCCGAAACGTTCTCCCCTGGATGGGCATGGGGAACCCCACCGCGACCCTAATAGAGGATAAAGCGGAAGATAATGGATGGATGGATGGAAGTCTGATATCTTTCGGGTGGCACGGTGGTTTAGTGTTTAGCATGTTCTCCTCTCAGTGCTAGGGATTCCCGGTTAGAATCCCCATCTGGGTGGAGTTTCCATGTTCTCCCCGTGTCTGCGTGGATTTCCTCCGGGTTCTCCGTTTTCCTCCCACAGTCCAAAAACATGGATCAAGTCAATTGAGTTCTCCAAATTGCCCCATATAGAGTGTGTGTGTGTCTGTGCACCCAGTGATAGATTGGTGTCCTGTCCTGGGTGTATCTGCCCAGCGCCTGAAACGTTCTCCCCTGGATGGGCATGGGGAACCCCCCCCCCTAATTTTGCAAAACGAGTGCCCCATCAATTTAAAGCGGGATGTTCATCACCGAGGCCGAAGCTTCTCTGGATTTTATTAAAGCCTCCAAGCATTAAGACAAAAACAAAGCGAACATTAAAGCAGCCAAAGAATGAAAAACAAATGTCTCATTTAAAAAGAAACAGAACGTTTCACGAGCGCGTGCCAAAAAACATCCACAGACAAGTTCTCAGGACGAAAAGAAGAAACCTGGGAGCACGTAGTCTCTCCACTCAAAAGGGCCAGACGTGAGAATACATCATCAAAACGGAGGTCCTTAAAGCAGACGTCATTCTGACACACGCATCCCGACCTACACGTTACGGGAGGAGATCCAATCGGCTACATCTTCATGAAAGCCAGGAATTCGGGGCATGCTGATCCCAGACCTGCCCCTGTCTCTCACTCTCGCAGCTCTCTCCACCCCTCTGATGTTGGGATGCCTTTCCAAAGCTGATTGGGGTTAATGTGCTGGACAACCAGAGAATTTCGGTCCTTCTGTTCCGAATTACGACCCGCTATGGTCCTGCTTCGGAGGACATGAGCCATCACCTCCAAATAATATTTGCCAGATACGGAGGCGGCCCCGCACGTGGTATCATTCTGCACCGGGCCAGAGGAGAGGCTCATATCATCATATCATCAGCCTGCCTGTCTTTCACTGAATATAATCATTAATAATCATTAATAATCATTAATAATCATTAATAATCATTAATCGGGCGGCACGGTGGCTTAGTGGTTGGCATGTTCTCCTCTCAGCACTAGGGATTCCCGGTTCGAATCCCAATCTGGGTGGAGTTTCCATGTTCTCCCCGTGTCTGCGTGGGTTTCCTCCCACAGTTTTCTCCGGTTTCCTCCCACAGTCCAAAAACATGGATCAAGTCAATCGAGTTCTCCAAATTGCCCCATATAGAGTGTGACTGTGTGAGTGAGTGTGTGCCCAGCGATAGGTTGGCGCCCTGTCCTGGGTGTATCTGCCCAGCGCCCGAAACGTTCTCCCCTGGATGGGCATGAGGAACCCCACCACGTGACCCTAATACAGGATAAAGTGGTTAGTTAGTTCGTTTCTCAGCACTAGGGATTCCCGGTTCGAATCCCAATCTGGGTGGAGTTTCCATGTTCTCCCTGTGTCTGCGTGGGTTTCCTCCGGGTTCTCCGGTTTCCTCCCACAGTCCAAAAACATGGATCAAGGTCATTTGAATTCTCTAAATTGCCCCATATAGAGTGTGTCTGTGTGAGTGAGTGTGTGTCCAGCGATAGGTTGGCGCCCTGTCCTGGGTGTGTCTGCCCAGTGCCCGAAACGTTCTCCCCTGGATGGGCATGGGGAACCCCCACCACGACCCTAATAGAGGATAAAGCGGAAGATAATGGATGAATAATCATTATAATCATTAATAATCATTAATCGGCCTTCAGGCAGCACGGTGGCTTAGTGGTTAGCACGTTCTCCTCTCAGCGCTAAGGATTCCCAGTTCGAATCCCCATCTGGGTGGAGTTTCCATGTTCTCCCCGTGTCTGCGTGGGTTTCCTCCGGGTTCTCCGGTTTATTCCCACAGTCCAAAAACATGGATCAAGTTCAATTGAGTTCTCCAAATTGCCCCATATAGAGTGTGTCTGTGTGAGTGAGTGTGTGCCCAGCGATGGATTGGTGTCCTGTCCTGGTTGTGTCTGCCCAGCGCCCGAAAAGTTCTCCCCTGGATGGGCATGGGGAACCCCCCGCCCGCCGCCCTAATAAAGTATAAAGCGGAAGATAATGGATGAATAATCATTAATAATCATTAATCGGCCTTCTAGCGATCCGTCCGCTCGCAGCTCGAACACTCGGGACGACGACCTTGAACCAAAAGGTGGAAGACGGATCTCGGTGTGCCCGGGTTAATGGGGTGGGGGGGTTGGGGGGTGGGGGGTGGGTTCGGGACGAGGTGTCGATTGGCTAGTGTGCTTCAGGCTGCTCAAAGCTTTGTCTGGTCATGTGATGCGGAGCTATGTCATGAAGGGCACAGGTGCTGTGATTAGTCCTGCATGTTCCAGCACAAATCCGCAGATCCAAGGAAATGTTCTCTTTAAGACCATCTGCCCCAGGGCCTCACTGATCCTCTGGATCTTATATCAATGCAAATGTGGGATTTTTTTTTAGTGCTGCTGGAATGTGAGGCACAGGGGGCCGAGTCCGGGCAAGACTGAGAAATAGGCCTGATAGAAGACATAAATAAAGCACAATAAAATGATTTAGGTAACCTAAGAGGTTAATAAAGAGTCTTTAAACACAGCCAGGGTCGGCTTTTATGAATACGAACCTCATGCGGCTGAACAACATTGGAATATTTTCCTGTTTTTCGGAATAAATATGGTAATGGTTCACAGAAAACGGGCCGAAAATGGATCCCAACCAAGTGTTCTATTCCATCCTTATTGACTATTGACTATTATTGTCTATCAACCTTTAAATCCCGGCTCAAAACCCACCTCTTTACAATCGTATGTTCCTCATTTTCACTGCACATTTTTCTGTTCATTATTTTATGCGATAGTGAACGATTGTATTTAAATCTGTTTGTCTGATTTTATTTGATTTTATTTTATCCCCTTTTATATTGTGTCCCTTTTAACTTTTGTGTCCCTTTTAACTTTTGTAAGGTGTCCTTGAGTGCCCTGAAAGGCGCCATTTATAAATAAAATGCATTATTATTATTATTATTATTATTATTAGGGGTTCAAGCACAAAGTGCATGAAACCTATTGTTTTCGCTCCGATTTTTCTTATTATTATTCTTATTATTATTTTTCTCACACTCTTTACCAACCACCAGATTTTGACACCGATTGGCCAGAGGGGGAGCTATATATATGTATGTTCCTACTGCCATGTTGTCCAGACTGTCCGTTACCGCTTGAACCCCGCTAATCGCCGCTTGCGGCTATATTTATTATTATAATTATTATTATTATTATTATTATTATCCTAACGTGGAACGTGGTTCTGAGGACTGAGCAGAAAGCACATGTTGTAAGATTCATTCATCCATCCATCCATTATCTTCCGCTTTATCCTCTATTAGGGTCGCGGGGGGGGGGGGGGGGGGGTTTCCCCATGCCCATCCATGGGAGAACGTTTCGGGCGCTGGGCAGATACACCCAGGACAGGACGCCAATCTATCGCTGGGCACACACTTACTCACACAGACACACTCTATATGGGGCAATTTGGAGAACACAATTGACTTGATCCATGTTTTTGGACTGTGGGAGGAAACCGGAGGACCCGGAGGAAACCCACGTGGACACGGGGAGAACATGGAAACTCTACCCAGATGGGGATTCGAACCCGGGAATCCCTAGCGCTGAGAGGAGAACATGCTAAGCACTAAGCCACCGTGCCGCTCCTAATAATTCATTCATTCATTCATTCATTCATTATCTTCCGCTTTATCCTCTATTAGGGTCGCGGGGGGGGGGGTTCCCCATGCCCATCCAGGGAAGAACGTTTCGGGCGCTGGGCAGATACACCCAGGACAGGACAGCAATCCATCGCTGGGCACACACTCACTCACACAAACACACTCTATATGGGGCAATTTGGAGAACTCCATTGACTTGTTCCATGTTTTTGGACTGTGGGAGGAGACCGGAGAACCCGGAGGAAACCCACGCGGACACGGGGAGAACGTGGAAACTCCACCCAGATGGGGATTCAAACCGGGAATCCCTAGCACTGAGAGGAGAACATGCTAAACCACTAAGCCACCATGCCGCTCCTAATAATGTTTATATTAATTATAAATGAATGATTTTGAGTAAGGGCAGCACGGTGGCTTAGTTGTTAGTACATTCTCCTCTCAGCACTAGGGATTCCCGGTTCGAATCCCCATCTGGGTGGAGTTTCCATGTTCTCCCCGTGTCTGTGTGGGTTTCCTCCGGGTTCTCCGGTTTCCTCCCACAGTCCAAAAACATGGATCAAGTCAATTGAATTCTCAAAAATTGCCCCATATAGAGTGTGTCTGTGTGAGTGAGTGTGTGCCCAGCGACGGATTGGCGCACTGTCCTGGGTGTATCTGCCCAGCGCCCGAAACGTTCTCCCCTGGATGGGCATGGGGAACCCCCCGCGACACTAATAGAGGATAAAGCGGGAGATAATGAATGAATGAATGAATGAATGAATGATTTTGAGTAAGACATAACTATGAAAGTTCGATGTTCATCTCTGTCGTGTTAAAGTACAATGGCGCTTTAACGGTAGCTAAACGTGGTGCCCCCCCCACACCCCCCCCTCATATAAAAGTGCTGGAAAGTCACCAAGCTTAAATATTTTCCCTGTGCAATCTGCAGCACATTCTGTGAGCCTTGGCAAGCTCCTGAAATTAGAGATAGAAATCCAAAGCAAATGTTCTGCATCGTGAAGGACAAAAGCCCTCTGTTGCTCTCTGGGTCTTTAATATGCTTGTATAGCTGCGTCAGGTTTGCCCAGCACGGACCCGAACTGCCCCGTCTGGCCGCGGAGCGAGGAGAGAGGCGTCCTCTGGAGTCTCGCAGCGTCGCAGAGAAGGGGCTGTTTGCTTAGGCCCTGCGTCCGCTCATCGAAACGGCCGGAAATGTGGAATCGATGACCTCATGCACAGCGTGATGGATTTATCTTGCTGAAGTGCTCACATCGCGCCGGTTCTCCGGCGCACCGGAGTGCCTGCTTAGCAACTTTTAGGAGTGATGGTGCAGTAACATAAAACGCTCCTGAAATATTTGGTTTTATTTGCCTCCGTATTTTCTCCCGACTGACTGCAACCTGCTGGTGGCATTTCATGGCCGGGGTATATTTTGTCGAACACCGGAGCTGGGAGATTCATTCATTCATTCATTATCTTCTGCTTTATCCTCTATTAGGGTCGCGGGAGGGTTCCCCATGCCCATCCAGGGGGGAACGTTTTGGGCGCTGGGCAGATACACCCAGGACAGGACGCCAATCTATTGCTGGGCACACACTCACTCACATAGACACACTCTATATGGGGCAATTTGGAGAACTCAATTGACTTGATCCATGTTTTTGGACTGTGGGAGGAAACCGGAGAACCCGGAGGAAACCCACACGGACACGGGGAGAACATGGAAACTCCACCCAGATTGGGATTCGAACCGGGAATCCCTAGGAGAACATGCCAACCACTAAGCCACCATGCCGCTCAGGGGAAATATATATATATATAAATATATTCATTCATTCATTATCTCCCGCTTTATCCTCTATTAGGGTCGCGGTGGGGTTCCCCATGCCCATCCAGGGGAGAACGTCTCGGGCGCTGGCAGATACACCCAGGACAGGGCTCCAATCCATCGCTGGGCACACACTCACTCACACAGACACACTCTATATGGGGCAATTTGGAGAATTCAATCGACTTGATCCCTGTTTTTGGAATGTGGGAGGAAACCGGAGAACCCGGAGGAAACCCCACGGACACGGGGAGAACATGGAAACTCCACCCAGATTGGGATTCGAACCGGGAATCCCTAGTGCTGAGAGGAGAACATGCTAAACACTAAGCCACCGTACACATTAAAACATTTTATATTAAAACATAAAAAACAGCATTGAGAAAAACCTGCGATTTTTGGCATTTTTTTATAAAAAAAAAATTATTTAATATTTTTTATTATTTTTTATTATTTTATTATTGCGTAATAATCTTATAATGGAGATTATTTATTAAATAATAATCGCACCATCAAATCCTGTAAGGGTCTGATCCCCGGTGCATGGTACCTTAAGTTTGAGACTGTAAAGGCAGCCTTTTGGCTGGAAGGGGGTAGGAGGTGGGGTAACATGGGATCGGGGGTAAAGGAAATGGTGGATGTCTGGAAGTAAAGGGGAAAAAAGCTTTTCTGCTTATTTTCTTTACCTTTAACCTCAGCTGGGCTATAACTGAAATATTGGCTCCAGCGTGGAAATGACTCCGTGAGACCTTTAATGTATACCTCCATTCTTTAATCATTATTGTTATATATTTTCTTTTTTGAATCCTGTTGACTCTATGGGGCATTCAGCCTAAAAAAACAGCGAGGCCGCCCCCGAAGTCGGCCGTATTTAGTCCAAAGCTAATCAAGCAGCAATCAAAGCCGTGACCTTTGCTCCGGTGGCTTCACAAAACCCCGAATGCACGAGGGCAGCGTGCGGTAGGAAATGGCTCCGTGTTCCCTATAGAGAACTTCAAACTGACTGGCCAGTCTTAAACATGTCTATAAACTTCTGGACGCAAAAAGGTCTGGAGTGAAACCCAAGCCGAGGCCGAGGAGAGCGGCGGTTTATAGGGCACTCGGGGGAGAGTGAGTCTGGCTGAAGTACCATCACAGCCAAAATCGACTTTACGGCCTGAACCCTCGCAACTCGCACGACGGAGCCGGCCCAGTACGGCCCGGTGAAATACAGCGCCAATCAAAGTGACGAAATACACCGTAAATAAAGAACCCGCGGATATTAAACATTTATGTATCATCATCAAAACAGGCAGCACTGAGAAACAAAACATTAATGCATGAGCTGTGAAAGTAGCATGACTGCAACATCACATCCTGACACTACGAAGAGGCCTCACTGGACTTTTTCGAATTTTTGAAAATGGACACCTGATCAGATCAGGGCGGCACGGTGGCTTAGTGGTTGGCATGTTCTCCTCTCAGCGCTAGGGATTCTCGGTTCGAATCCCCATCTGGGTGGAGTTTCCATGTGCTCCCCGTGTCTGCGTGGGTTTCCTCCGGGTTCTCCGCTTTCCTCCCACAGTCCAAAAACATTGTCATGTCAATTGAGTTCTCCAAATTGCCCCATATAGAGTGTGTATGTGTGAGTGAGTGTGTGTCCAACGATGGATTGGCGTCCTGTCCTGGGTGACATATATATATGTATACAATTCTCATACAGCTCTATACTCTATACTCTAAATAAATATTAATAATCATAGAGGATAAAGTGGAAGCTAATGGATGGACACCTGATTATAAAGCAATCTGTACATGGGGGTCCAATCTATCGCTGGAAACACAGTCACTCACTCACACAAACACAAACACACTCTATATGGGGCAATTTGGAGAATTCAATTGACCTTGATCCATGTTTTTTGGACTGTGCGAGGAAACCGGAGAACCCACAGTAATTCCACGCGGACACGGGGAGAACATGGAAACTCCACCCAGATTGGAATTCGAACCTAGATCCCCAGCGCTGAGCGGAGAACATGCTAAACCACTAAGCCATCGTGCTGCCCCTCATTTGTAAGTTGCTTTGGATAAAAGCATCTACTAAATGTAAATGTATCTTAAACTTCAACTTAAAGTCAAGATAATACAGGCTTCTTGAAAAACATGGTGTGTGTGTGTGTGTGTGTGTGTGTGTGTGTGTGTGTGTGTGTGTGTGTGTGGGTGTGTGTGTGTGTGTGAGTGTGTGCTATCTATTCAGTCATGTCTCTACAGTCTATACTCTATAGTATACAATTTACAATGATTGTAAACGTTTCGGGCGCTGGGCAGATACACCCAGGACAGGGCACCAATCTATCACACACACACACACACACATACACACACACCCACACACACCCACCCCCCTCACACACACACCACACACACACACACACACACACACACACACACACCCACACACACACCCACACACACACACATACACACACACACACCCACACACACACACCCACACACACCCACCCCCCCCCCGTCACACACACACACACATACCCACACACACACCCCCCCCTCACACACACACACCCACACACACACATACACACACACATACACACACACACCCACACACACACACACACACACATACTGGTTTTCATGTTTATCGGGGACCAACATTCTGATCATCAACTGCGGGGACCACCCTTTCTAAAGGTTTTAGAGGTTCAAAAAAAATCAGGCACAATAACCAATGTTCCGTTAGCTTATACACGCCTTTAAACATCCCAAAAGACGAAGTAATGTCTTGCTCGTCATATATGGGGACTCGTGAAAAATCTAATAAACATGGCTAATGGGGAATGCATACCACAGCAGGTAATAGGATAAAACTCAACTCAGTTCAACAACAAACAACAACAACAACAGAAAAAAATCGAACACTTGTTCACTTAGTATAACAATGGATTTTTTTTATTTTATTTCACATGTTATTTATGTTGCAATTTTCTTTTATAAGCTGTTATTCTATTATAAACATAATATTTTACATTCTTCCAGTCCCGGTTCTTAAGAACTTCTGGTTCAGCTCTTAAACACCTCTCACAGTTGTGCTTTGCTGGTACAATACATGAGGTGATGAATCTACTCATGTGCCTTTCCACAGCTTGCACCTCCGTCTGCTTCCAGGGTGTTTTCTTCTTCTTGGTAGCATTACCTTAAAGTGGTCAGAAAAATACATTTGAAATTGAAATGTGTATAAGCTGAAGTATTACATTGTCTGAACATTTCTTAAGAAACAAAAGACAATCATCACTGACATACAGTAGGAAGTAGAAATGAAAAATAAGATCACCTTTGAAGGAAGGCCTTATAGCACTAACTTCTGATGACATCTCATTGTCTGATGACTGTTTGCGTTGTTTGGGCTGTGGTGACAGCATTTCATTGCTCAAGCTAGAAGAAAGTGTCATTTCTGCCGATCGCTCTGTGGAAAATTATTGAAAAATAGAGATCAATAAAGTTCTTATTGTACATTAGGAGCTCAACAAATACATGAAAGTAAATTTATTACAATAAGGGAAAACTATAGTCTTTTAACAGCAATTTACTGACATACCACTAACTGCAGGTGAACAGCTTCCCTCCTGTATGCTCCTGTGCTCTTCATCACTGTCCACAGCTCTTTCTATGGAAGTCAAACAAATTACAGCTTAACTATGCGATCAAACAAAAAGAAATGTATAGTAAAAAAGTAAGAAAGTTAAAATGTCACACCATCAGGATCTAGCCCAATTTCATCCAAGTTCTTGCCATGAAACTCAGCTAATCTTCCTTGCTCAAGCGCCATTAGAACTTTGCTAATTTTGGCGAGTTGAAGGGTCTTCTCAGGCAGTCGATAGAACTCTCGATGGATCCTTATATCATGTCCAAGAAAATTAGCCAGCTGGTCCATCTCGGTGTCTGTCATATTTAGCACAGTTGAAAGAGTAGCAGCATGCTTTCTTAATCTGGTAGATGTCAGAGACCCAGGACATTTTGCACCACACATCTTTGCAACGTTGCGAAGGCAGTCTGATCCTCGGAAATGTGTCATGGCTTCTGGTCTTGCAAACATATAGCTGTTGTCTTCTTGAACCCCACAAGTTTCTCTCTGCTTAACAAGCAGTTCTAATGCATGCTGCATTTTTGAAGTCAGCAGAATTGGAACCGGGCGACCACGCTTTCCCCTGATGACAACCCTTGAGAAGTGTCTACAGAGTTTTTTTTCCACTTCAGAGAGTGCCCAGTCCACATCCTCATGGTGATCAGAAGTGTCTCTTGATAAAAATGCAGCTAAAGGCATGCTAGAAACCTCTCCTTCCCTGCGTCGATTAAATAGAATGATCTGTGCCAGGCATACCTTCGCGAGATCCGTCCAGGCTTTGGCAGAGGGATTTTCAGTGAGTAAATTGAAAAACTCATCTTGCATTCGACTAAGATATGCATGCATTTTTTGGACATCTTCGGTAAAAGGCATGAGAGTAGGTACATTCCACTTTGCTTCCCTAATGTTCCTCAATGCTGTAGCAGAGATCAGCTCATTCCACTTTTCCTGATGGATCTCTTGAAACTCATTTGCATTCTTCACAAGTTCAGTGTTGTTTGAGATTAAACCCTGAGCTTTTAAGAGTTTGCTTACTTTAACCAGAGTGTTCCCAAGTTTGGTTGCTAATGATGGGGTCAAAAACGTGTTGGTTTGATAGTCATACCCACATGTAATCTTAACAGCTTGGATCACCTCCATGTACTTGTTAGGATTAATGAGATCTTCCATTTTTTTCAAGCTGGTGGCTTTTCTGGCATTGTGAATAAGCCTTCCCATTTCTCGCATCTTCTCTCGCACATGCTGTTGATTCTTAGCTGATCTCCCACCTTTGTTCAGCAAGTGTTGCCCAACATTAATAATGACTAGGTCATTTTTTATTAAACTTGTGACTGGGTCAGGATTCATTGCACTGATTACTCCCCATAGTTCTTTACTGACATGTGAAGGCACAGGCCCAGTGAACGTACACAAAGACTGAACACGGTTTTTTTTTTTTTTCCAGGTTTGGGGCCAACCGATCCAGGCCTAAGTTGACAGTTACGCACGTGTCGCCACAGGAACTTTCTTCTAAATAGTGCTTGACAATATGCACAGTGCATGAAATCATTTCCCTGTGCTTCTTCACGTGGGCGTTTAAATGGAACAAGTTTCCCCTTTCCAGACTGCATAACAGCGGCATTGTGGGCATAGTTTCCTCTGTTGCGAATATAATCTAGCAGGTTCTTTCTTTCCTTGGA
>JAFMOC010000100.1:810000-885000 GCA_019802505.1 Corydoras sp. C115 | reverse complement strand
AGTTCACCGGTTTCCTTCCACAGTCCAAAAACATGGATTAAATCAATTGAGTTCTCCAAATTGCCCCATATAGAGTGTGTTTGTGTGAGTGAGTGTGTGCCCAGTGATAGATTGGCATCCTGTCCTGGGTGTATCTGCCCAGCGCCCGAAACGTTCTCCTCTGGATGGGCACGGGGAACCCCCGCGACTCTAATAGAGGATAAAGCGGAAGATAAAGGATGGATAGGGTTGCGGGTGGGGGAGTTCCTCATGCCCATCCAGGGGAGAACGTTTCGGGCACTAGGTAGATAAACACAGGACAGGACACCAATCCATCTCTGGGCACACACTCACAGTCTATAACACACTCTATAACACTCACACACACACACTCTATATGGGGCAATTTTGGAGAACTCAATTGACTTGATCCATGTTTTTGGACTGTGGGAGGAAACCGGAGAACCCGGAGGAAACCCACATGGACACAGGGAGAACATGGAAACTCCACCCAGATGGGGATTCGAACCGGGAATCCCTAGAGCTGAGAGGCGAACGTACTAACCACTAAGCAATCGTGCCGCCCTCAAGGTGAATTGAATTCTCCAAATTGCCCCATATAGAGTGTGTGTGAGTGAGTAAGTGTGTGTCCAGTGATCGATTGGCGCCCTGTCCTGGGTGTATCTGCTCAGCGCCCGAAATGTTCTCCCCTGGATGGGCATGGGGAACCCCCCGTGACCCTATCAGAGGATAAAGCAGAAGATAATGGATGGAAGTAAATGCTGGGGTCTGAAATGTTCACAGCAGAGTATTTCTACTATTTGTCCTCGTTTATTGAATTACAGACAGTTCAGCGAGTCGGCCTCGATCTCAGTTTTGTTTAAACAAAATGAAAAATGTATTTACCATCACGATGCCAACGTTACTGATAAAGACATATTAAATGTAATAACTGCAGAAATTGAATTATCCATAATCACAGCCGAGCAAAACAAACTGTATTTATAAAGTCATGCCTTACACAGCGATAAACACGCCTTTATTTCTTTCTTGTGTTTCTTGGAGCAGTTGTACGTCTTGTGGTTAAGGAACCAGTCTTGCGACCTGAAGGTCCCCGGTTCCATTCCTGGTCCCACCAAACACTAAGGCTGAAGTGCCCTTGAGTAAGGTACCTAACCCCAATAGCTCCCTGGGTGCCGTATACAAGACTGCCATGCACTGAACGCTGAATAGAATTATTAAAGCTATTAAATCTGACTGATTTGTACTCTGTACTGCGTGTTCTCCATTCACAGTCCAATGCAGAACCTCATGGAGCTGCGTATTGAGTCCAGGTAGCTGCACCGCTCAAATACGTAGCACGTCAGAGCACCACATGGCTCTTAAAGGGAACAGCAAGTGACATGCTAATTGGTTGATTACACATTTTGCCCCGAAAAACACACCCATGAACAATTAAGAGAAATATCCATCCATTATCTTGTGCATTATCTTGTTCTAGGGTCGTGGGCGGGCGGATTAGTTGTTGGCATGTTCTCCTCTCAGCGCTAGAGATTCCCGGTTCGAATCCCCATCTGGGTGGAGTTTCCATGTTCTCCCTATGTCCGCGTTTCCTCCGGGTTCTCCGGTTTCCTCCCACAGTCCAAAAACATGGTTCAAGTCAATTGAGTTCTCCAAATTGCCCCCATATAGAGTGTGTCTGTGTGAGTGAGTGTGTGCCCAGCGATGGATTGGCGTCCTGTCCTGGGTGTATCTGCCCAGCGCCTGAAACGTTCTCCTCTGGATGGGCATGGGGAACCCCCCCGCAACCCTAATAGAGGATAAAGTGGAAGATAATGGATGGATAGAGTCCCGGGTGGGGGTGGAGTTCCCCATGCCCATCCAGGGGAGAACGTTTCGGGCACTAGGTAGATAAACACAGGACAGGACACCAATCCATCTCTGGGCACACACTCACAGTCTATAACACTCACACAGACACACTCTATATGGGGCAATTTGGAGAACTCAGTTTACTTGATCCATGTTTTTGGACTGTGGGAGGAAACCGAAGAAACCGGAGGAAACCCACACGGACACGGGGAGAACATGGAAACTCCACCCAGATTGGGATTCGAACTGGGAATCCCTAGAGCTGAGAGGAGAACATGCCAACCACTAAGCCACCGTGCCTCCCGGTTTGATAAAGATAATACCCAATCTGGGTGGAGTTTCCATGTTCTCCCTGTGTCCGCGTGGGTTTCCTCCAGGTTCTCTGGTTTCTCCGGAATCCCCATCTGGGTGGAGTTTCCATGTTCTCCCCGTGTTCGTGTGGGTTTCCTCCGGGTTCTCCGGTTTCCTCCCACAGTCCAAAAACATGGATCAAGTCAATTAAGTTCTCCAAATTGCCCCATATAGAGTGTGTCTGTGTGAGTGAGTGTGTGCCCAGTGATAGATTGGCGTCCTGTCCTGGGTGTATCTGCCCAGCGCCCGAAACGTTCCCCCCTGGATGGGCATGGAGAACCCACCCCCCCCCCCCCCCCGCGACCCTAATAGAGGATAAAGCTGAAGATAATGGATGGATGAAAAAGCTGAACAGATGCAGCGTTTTCTCTCAGGTCCTTCCCTCATAATCCGTTTGGAGTCTGTTTGATGTTTCGTGTCATAACATACCTGTAATTAGATTTTTTTCTTTTCGTCTTCGCTTTTATAGAGAACAGGCAACGATATATGTGCTCAATTAAGCCGTTTAGCAGGAAACCAGCAAATAAATCACTTTGTCCATCGATGTTCTCAATAATTAAATGCTGGCCGATGGATTTTCTGTTTGGAGCCTGTCGATACGAACGAAATTTATAACGATGCCCAAACAGGAAGTCAATTTTTACGGCAATTCAATTTTCAGCTGGAGCGCATATAATGTGAATACGGCCATAAGCGGAATATTAGAGGCCAAGTGGATTTTTTTGGGGATCTGCAGCCAGACTGATCAATAAATTAAGGTAAAGCATTGGAGCTCCGGCAGATGGAAATCCACGTCGACTGGATCCTTTACTAAACCAATACACAGTGCTGTAATCCAATCAGGTGTGTATCATTTCCCAATGTCCGAGGGACTTTAACTCACCAGTTGGACATTCAGCTCAAAGATCCCTTTAGGCTTGTATACACAGTACCAGTTCAAAGTTTGGACACGCCCCCTTTTCCTCATCCATCCATCCATTATCTTCAGCTTTATCCTCTATTAGGGTCGTGGGGCCTATATTAGGGGGGGGTTCCCCATGCCCATCCAGGGGAGAAAGTTTCGGGCGCTGGGCAGATACACCCAGTACAGGACGCCAATCTATCGCTGGACACACACTCACTCACTCACACAGACACACTCTATATGGGGCAATTTGGAGAACTCAATTGACATGACAATGTTTTTGGACTGTGGGAGGAAACCGGAGAATCCGGAGGACCCCCACGTGGACACGGGGAGAACATGGAAACTCCACCCAGATTGGGATACGAACCGGGAATCCCTAGCGCTGAGAGGAGAACATGCTAACCACCAAGCCACCGTGCCGCTCCATCCATTAGCTTCCGCTTTATACTCTATTAGGGTCGTGGGGCCTATATTAGGGGGGGGGGGGGTTTCCCCATGCCCATCCAGGGGAGAACCTCTCGGGCGCTGGGCAGATACACCCAGGACAGGACACCAATCTATCACTGGACACACACTCACTCACACAGACACACTCTATATGGGGCAATTTGGAGAATTCAATTTACCGTGATCCATGTTTATGGACTGTGGGAGGAAACCGGAGAACCCGGAGGAACCCCACGAAGACACAGGGAGGACATGGAAACTCCACCCAGGTTGGGATTCGAACCGGGAATCCCTAGCGCTGAGAGGAGAACATGCTAACCACTAAGCCACCGTACCTCCCTCCCATTTTCCCCCTTATTCTCGATTTCCTCCACTTATCATATAGATGGACTTTGTAGTTCTACAATTCCAGACTGTAGTCCATCTGTGTTCTTTGTTGTTGTTAGTCCCTGTTGGTTCTCAGCAGCATCACAGAACAGGTATCATTTGGGTGGTGGATTGTTTCTTGTCAGTTCTGCAGTGACACTGATGTGGTGAGGGGGGTTTTAGTGATACCTCAGTGACACTGCTGGGATAGGACTAATGCGCCCACCAAATAATGCCTGCTCTGTGGTGCTACTATTGGGGTTCTGACCATTTGAACAGAGTAAAGGGGACGTACACAGTATGTACTGTAGAACACTAACAGATGGACTACAGAATGGAAATGTAGAACTACAAAGTCCATCTTCTACATACTATATTTCCTCCACTTATCATATAGATGGACTTTGTAGTTCTACAATTCCAGACTGTAGTCCATCTGTGTTCTTTGTTGTTGTTAGTCCCTGTTGGTTCTCAGCAGCATCACAGAACAGGTATCATTTGGGTGGTGGATTGTTTCTTGTCAGTTCTGCAGTGACACTGATGTGGTGAGGGGGGTTTTAGTGCAGCAGTGCTGCTGGAGTTTCATTTCTCCACCTCAGTGACACTGCTGGGATAGGACTAATGCACCCACCAAATAATCCCTGCTCTGTGGTGGTGCTATTGGGGTTCTGACCATTAGAACCGAGTAAAGGGGACGTAGACAGTATGTACTGTAGAACACTAACAGATGGACTACAGAATGGAACTGTAGAACTACAAAGTCCATCTTCTACATTCTCTATGTCCTTCACTTATCATATAGATGGACTTTTATAATTCCAGACTGTAGTCCATCTGTGTTCTTTGTTGTTGTTAGTCCCTGTTGGTTCTCAGCAGCATCACAGAACAGGTATCATTTGGGTGGTGGATTGTTTATTGTCAGTTCTGCAGTGACACTGATGTGGTGAGGGGGGTTTTAGTGCAGCAGTGCTGCTGGAGGTTCATTTCTCCACCTCAGTGACACTGCTGGGATAGGAATAATGCACCCACCAAATAATCCCTGCTCTGTGGTGCTACTATTGGGGTTCTGACCATTAGAACAGAGTAAAGGGGACGTACTCAGTATGTACTGTAGAACACTACAAAGTACACTACAAAGTCCATCTTCTACATTCTCTATGTCCTCCACTTATCATATAGATGGACTTTTAGATGGACACTGATGGACACTTTATAGATCGACACTGATGTGGTGAGGGGGGTTTTAGTGATACCTCAGTGACACCGCTGGGATAGGAATCATGCACCAACCAAATAATCCCTGTTCTGTGGTGGTACTATTGTGGTTCTGACCATTAGAACAGAGTAAAGGGGACGTACACAGTATGTACTGTAGAACACTAACAGATGGACTACAGAATGGAATTGTAGAACTACAAAGTCCATCTTTACAGGCAGTGGAACTGAGAACATGGTCACTAAGTGGAGCAGATAGTAGGCGTGTTTAAACTTTTAAATGGTGAATCTACAAACATAATTATGGAAAGGGACATTAAATGTTATGTGTCGGCTTTGTTCAAAAGGGACTCCATTATCCACAATTATGATGCCCTGGGCCACGAGGAGAAGAGATGGAGGAGCCAGTCAAGCGCAGGTGATGACAGCGGGTTGGATAAGTGCAAGAACTGGAGCTAAAGCAAAGAACCTGAACAAACAAAAATAAGCAATGAAGCTGTCAGAGCGGCGATTGAGACACTGCTCCATGTAAATCACCCAGTTATCATAATATTACACCTCCTCAAGTGGACTTCCCTAGAGCAACGTGAGTGAGAGTGAGGGCTGAAGATGGCCTGCTGTGTAAATCATAGCTGCATTACCCCACCATCGCTCCGTTTCTCAAGGATTCAAGGAGACTTTATTGTCCTTTACATAACGTGGTACATGAAAGATAAACGGAATTGCGTTTCACGGGCCCAGTTTACCCAACGTACAATTCTAAAATGTAAGAAATCTGATTAAATAAAATAAAATAAAATTTAAAAATTAAATATAGCAGCGTTATAATAAAAATCTTCCACTTTAAATTTTACTAGGGTCGTGGTGGGGGGGGGGTTCCCCATGCCCATCCAAAGGACAGGGCACCAATCTATCACTGGACACACACTCACTCACACAGACACACTCTATATGGGGCAATTTGGAGAACACAATTGACTTGATCCATGCTTTTGGACTGTGGGAGGAAACCGGAGAACCCAGAGGAAACCCACGCGGACACGGGGAGAACATGGAAACTCCACCCAGATTGGGATTCGAACCGGGAATCCCTAGTGCTGAGAGGAGAACATGCTTACCACTAAGCCTATTTATTATTATAAATAATAAAAATGTAATAAAAAATATAGTAGCATAAGAAAAAAATCATTCAATATGGGGCACACTCAATATGGGGCAATTTGGAGAATTCAATTGACTTGATCCATGCTTTTGGACTGTGGGAGGAAACCGGAGAACCCAGAGGAAACCCACGCGGACACGGGGAGAACATGGAAACTCCACCCAGATGGGGATTCGAACCGGGAATCCCTAGTGCTGAGAGGAGAACATGCCAACCACTAAGCTTATTTATTATTATAAATAATAAAAATGTAATAAAAAATATAGTAGCATAAGAAAAAAAATCATCCACCCATGCCCATGCCCATCCAGGGGAGAACGTCTCAGGCGCTGGGCAGATACACCCAGGACAGGACGCCAATCCATCACTGGACACACACTCACTCACACAAATACACTATATATGGGGCGATTTGGAGAACTCAATTGACTTGATCCATGTTTGACTGCCGAACGAAACCAAAGAACCCGGAGAAAACCCACGCGGACACGGGGAGAACATGGAAACTCCACCCAGATTGGCAATCAAACCTGGAATCCCTAGCGCTGAGAGCAGAACATGCCAACCACTAAGCCACCCAAGAAATAAACATAAAATATAAAATAATTGGGAAGTGTCAGTGTTTATTCAGAGTGTCTGTTGTTGGAGGTGGAGATTAAGAGTCATGGTTTGAAGCTGTTTACATTTACATTACATTTGGTCATTTATTGGACACTTTTATTCAAAGCGACTTACAAGGTGAGCACAGGGTTAATCATCACAACATCCCTGGAGCAATGAGGGTTAAGGGTCTTGCTCAAGGACCCACATTGGTAACTTCAGTGGACCTGGGATTTGAACCCATAACCTTCAGATTGATAGCCCAACGCCTGACCACTGAGCCACCGCTCCCGCTCAGTCTTGTTTCTCAGTCTTGTTGTTTTTTATCTGTGTAGACGAGAAAACACAGAAGAACCGGCCTGCTTGGACCCGACGGCCCGATGCTCTCAGAATTTTTCTCCAGTGAAAGTGTACGGAAAGAGTTAAAGAGAAAAAGTTTTACTCTTGGACTCCATTTCCAATCCCTCTAGACCCTTCTTCGGGACGGCTGAGCGGCGGGAGAAGAAAGCGCCGTTGATGGAACGCAGCCATTTTGTTGACCTTCTGGCCCTCCCTCGGAGGACGGCCGGAGACAGGTAGATATATGGGCAGTTTGTTATTGTGAATTCCAGATCCTGCGATTATCTCGGACTCCGCTTCTGGAGGGTTTTTAATCCCGGATTCCTCAGGCGGTTCACCCAGGGTGCTGCCGCTGCTTCGCACTCACCTTTCCCTGACCCACAGCCTCCCCCCCCCCCCCCCCCAAACCATCCAACAAAAAAAAAAGAGGAGGAGAAAAAAAAAAAGTACACCTTACAGATTCCAGGGCCAGGCTCGGGTTTCATTTTAATGTCCGTGTACATGTGGGCTGGTTGGCGGGGGAGAACCAGAGGGGTGGGGTGGGGGTGGGGGTGGGGGGTACTCCCTCACAGCCATTAGTTTAACAGATGAGTGCTGATGTCACCGGCCCAGCCGTCGGCGGCTGGCTGACGAGAAGCAGCGGTGTGGCCGGTGCCAAGGAATTTATTTTCTCTTTCGACCAAAGACATCAAAACGTTCGGCCTCTCTGAGAGCGTGCCGGACAAAACAAACAGCCCGCGTCGCGCAGGCCAGACGGGGATCCTGCGCGGAGACAAAGGGAATCACGTTTCGGGAATCCTGTTCAGATGAAAGTGCGCTGATTGGAAGCAGATAAGAAGAAAATGGAACTGTTGCGAGTAATGAGATTCTCCCAGTGCATGTTTGGATTAGGTGATTACAAGCTCCGCCCTCTTTCCCTCTCTCTCTCTCTCTCTCCTCAAGCATGGGCCGAGAGTCGTAGACAACGCGGGGCTTTTAACGCGAGCCATCGGCGAACAAAAGGAAAATAGGTTACGAAAATAGACCCAGCTGGCAAGATGCAAAACAATAGGCCAGCTGTTTTGTTTTTAGAGTAATGGTCTGGGGTTCTTCGGGTGTGGAGTCGATGAGGTCAGCAGAGTTAGTGCTCGTATTAAAGTTTTCGAAAAGATTAAAAGAAAAGCGGATTTTACGAAGCAAGGTTAAAACGGAACATGTTTTTATAGTAGAGCTGACCTTCCTGGCACGGGTTCTGATGTCTCATTGATTAATGGCTTCTTTTATTAAGTTAGCGTTACGCAACGTCTGCAACATTTTCTGGCATCGGAATCCTCCTCCGTTAGTTTTTAGGAGTCTATACTTTTGGTCAGTTATTTATCACATCCACCTCCTTAATGGGTTTGTAGTACAGTGATACCTCGGTTCTCAACATGATTCGTTCCGGGAGGACGGTCGAGAACCAAATTGTTCGAGAACCGAAGCAATGAAACCCATAGGAAATAATGAAAACTGGATTAATTCGTTCCAAGCCCCAGAAAATGCCTATTTACTGGCCTAATTTGTATATAATATGTAGAAAAACATGAGTCTCAACAAGAAATAAGAAATAAAAGTGTATTTATTAAAACAAAAAAAAAATTAAATGTACTGTACAGTAAATTGTGTTTCATTTACTGTCCCTGTACCAACCTTTATGGCAGGTGGGAATGAATGTGGAGGGAGGAGGGAAGGGGGATGGTTATTGTTTTGGAGGGGAGTCCTCTTCAATAAAAACAGGGTAACTGCTCTTCGGGTGTTTCTCTCTCCACAAAGCGTGACTCTCTCCAAAAAAACGTGACTCTCTCTCTGCACGCACACTGACGATGCAAGCAAGGTGCGCCGGGCTGAATGAACGCCATTCGGCTCGACTCGGCTCATCTCGGATGTTCGGATGTTCGAGTTCCAAATATTTGTTCGGATTCCAAGCCAAAATTTTCTCAAATTTCCTGGTCGAGTACCGATTTGGTCGAAAGTCAAGGCGTTCGAGAACCGAGGTATCACTGTATACCGTATTTTCCGGACTATAAGGCGCACCTAAAAGCCTAAAATCTTCCCGGAAATCGGACGTGCGCCTTATAATCCGGTGCGCCTTATATGTGTACTGAGGAGTGGTAGCTCAGTGGTCAGGGTGTTGGGCTATCAATCAGAAGGTTGTCGGTTCAAATCCCAGGTCCACTGAAGTTACCAATGTGGGTCCTTGAGCAAAACCCTTAACCCTCATTGCTGCAGGGATGTTGTGATGAACCCTGTGCTCACCTTGTAAGTCGCTTTGGATAAAAGCGTCCAATAAATGACCAAATGTAAATGTAATGTAAATGTACTGAGTTCCAAATTCTATTGTTCTATTGCGACCGGGTGGTTTTTTCCACACATCGCCGCCCTGCTGTTCTGTGACTCCATGCGCGCTCATCTCACAGAAAAGCCGAGTGAAGAAAATTAATTGGGAGCTCGCCGTCATTCCGGGAGGATTAAATAAAGAACTCTGACCGCTGGACATTGGTGTAAACGGGCCGAACGGCCGCCTGGCGACGAGACGGACTCGGACATCGATGAGAGGGAACCCCGGAGTGCTCGATAGTGAAACAGCTTTTTAATTCAGACACAGAAGACGAGGACTTTGATGGATTTGTGGGAGAAGAGAGATTAAAATAATGTGTGTTTTATCAAGTACCGTATTTTCCGGACTATAAGGCGCACCTAAAAGCCTAAAATGTTCCCAGAAATCGATCGTGCGCCTTATAATCCGGTGCGCCTTATAAGTGTACTGAGTTCCAAATTCTATAAAAGTATTGTTGTGCGGCCGGGTGGCTTTTTCCACACATCGCCGCCCTGCTGTTCTGTGACTCCATGCGCGCTCATCTCACAGAAAAGCCGAGTGAAGAAAATGAATTGGGAGCTCGCCGTCATTCCGGGAGGATTAAATAAAGAACTCCGACCGCTGGACATTGGTGTAAACGGGGCGTTTAAAGTAAAGTTGCGGGCGACGTGGGAGCGATGGATGATAGACGGTGAACACACGTTTACTAAAACTCGGGAGGCGGCGGCGGGCGAGTTACGCCACCGTCTGTGAATGGATTGTGGATGTCTGGGCGGAGGGTTCTGCCATGACCGTCGTCCGAGCTTTCACGAAAGCCGACATCGTCGCCGAACGGCCGCCCAGAGACAAGACGGACTCGGACATCGATGAGAGGGAACCCCGGAGTGCTCGATAGAGAACCAGCTTTTTAATTCAGACACAGAAGACGAGGACTTTGATGGATTTGTGGGAGAAGAGTGATTCAAATAATGTGTGTTTTGTCAAGTACCGTATTTTTCGGACTGTAAGGCGCACCTAAAAGCCTAAAATGTTCCCAGAAATCGGACGTGCGCCTTATAATCCGGTGCACCTTATACGTGTACGGAGTTCCAAAATCTATAAAAGTATTGTTGTGCGACAAAAGTATTTTTGTACGGTAACAGTAAATGCTATATTGATACTATAAATCATTACATACAAACATTATACGCACTGCCTGGCCGAAAAAAAGGTCACCACCTGGACTCTGGTTTGGGGTGCTGCAGTTGGTCAGGTCATCAGCAAAGAATGAGGTCACATGACCTCGATATACCGAATTCCTTTGCCAAACAGGTAAATTGTGTTAAACTTTAACGTTCTCAGTGAAACCACATACTTTTCATAATTGGTTGTGTTATCCACGGGGAGTTTCCATGTTCTCCCCGTGTCCGCGTGGGTTTCCTCCGGGTTCTCCGGTTTCCTCCCACAATCCAAAAACATGGATCAAGCCAATTGAATTCTCCAAATTGCCCCACCCATATAGAGTGTGTCTGTGTGAGTGAGTGTGTGCCCAGCGATAGATTGGCGCCCTGTCCTGGGTGTATCTGCCCAGCGCCCGTCACGTCCACCCCTGGATGGGCATGGGGAACCCGCCCCCAACCCTAATAGAGGATAAAAGCGGAAGATAATGGATGGATAATCAGGTTAAGGTGATTAAAGCATGCATACCATACATGATTCCTTGTAATTAATACTGATTTAATATTTTCTGATTGGCATTTAATGTTGCAATAAGTTCTTTATTTAATACTCAGGTTCGGGAGATAAGACAGACACAAGTCCTCCACTGACGCGCATTAAAAGTTGACACGTTGCGTAGAGAGCTAGGGAACGTATAGCATCTCGACTTAACTGCAGGAACAAACCTGCGAGCGAGGCTCCCAGCACATTTCAATAAGCGCACGTGTGCACACGGCCGCTTTGAAAAGTTTGTCACGCGCGACGGCGTCACCGGGCTTTTTGACATCGTCTGTCACGCTAGAAATCACACTCGCTGCCGTCGCCGTCAGCTCCAATCCACACTCATTTCTTAAGTTTGCGCTTTTGCAAATAGTCTGCTAAATATTACCAGGCCTCCTCTGTTTGGGGGGGTGGGGGGGTGGTATGGGTGCATATGAAAAGTCTCCAATAATCTGTCTCGTTCTCCCGAGTTCTCCCTGAGCCATTCTTCATGCGAGTGTGCAGCATTCAGGATTTTCATCAGTCACTCAAATGAAAAAGAGGCGCATTAATGTTTTGATGTTCATCTTCTTGAATATGAAGCGGCATGACAACCTCGCCGCTCTGATTCTTTTAATATCTCTCCGAATTATTTCATTTCACCTCGGGTTAAATGCTACTGTCAAAACATGACTGCATGTAAATTTGCCGCATGCCGGAAACAATGACGAGGGGATGCGGGGGAGGCGTACATGTGTGCTTTAATTGCATTACAAGACAAACATTTAGGAGCATAATGCAAAATCGCGGAGGCACGATTTTACAGGGCACACTGGCATAAAAACACAGCGCCTCCGATGGATTTTGGCATATCCGTCACAATGCCCTATCAGCGAGGTGCAGAGTAACCTGATTTGGGCCTGATTAATTGGATTTGTGGGAGGGACACAGAGGGGTGGAGTGCTCGCAGACGAAAACAAAAGCCCGAGATTAATCGCTCGCCTGCGCCACGGCGGCGCTGCGAAAAGCCGACCGCGGAAGAGTCTGCCGACGGAAAGAAAAAACCGGAGAAAAACAACAAGAAGATTTTACGATTTGCTGGAAACCGCACGCCACCGGCGATGCTCTCCCTCCAACTCGGCTTGTCAGGTGTAATCAGTTAGTTCGGCTTAATGTTTTATGTAAATGCACTCGGGCTGGGGTTAGGGTGCTGCCGGGGTGGGGGATTCGCTGTACACAACGACTCGTGTGGGGTGTTGTTTTTTTTTTTTTTTTTTTGTTTTCAGATGTGCCAAAAATATTGCCACTTCTGCAAATACAGCGGCGATTACCGCTTGTTGGTTTGTTTGTTTTCCGTCTGTAATCTTTGCCAATTACATGTCTCTGCTGGGGATCAAGAGGTGTGTGGTACGTCGCAATATCGCCTGCGGCGTGACGGCTAAACCCCACTGCAGAGAACACGACATTCGGGGGATACAGTTCCAGTTACGCTCAGCACCCACAGCTCAACCACACCAGACAGAAAGACACCGGAGACAAATCATACGTTCCAAATGTTCTGAATGAACATAAGCATGGAAGCTATATATATATATATATATATATATATATATATATATATATATATATATATATATATATATATATATATATATATACATTCATTCATTATCTTCCACTTTGTCCTAGGGTCGCAGGGGGGTACCCCATGCCCATCCAGGGGAGAACGTCTCGGGCGCTGGGCAGATACACCCAGGACAGGGCGCCAATCTATCACTGGACACACACTCACTCACAAAGACACACTCTATATGGGACAATTTGGAGAACTCAATTGACTTGATCAATGTTTTTGGACTGTGGGAGGAAACCGGAGAACCCGGAGGAAACCCACGTGGACACGGGGAGAACATGGAAACTCCACCCAGATTGGGAATTCCTAGCGCTGAGAGGAGAACATGCTAACCACTAAGCCAAAGTGCCGCCTGATTTTAAATCATATGTGTAACACTTTAGAGTTTTTCGTATCGTCTTCCCCTCTGTATTATATTCTATTTTATTTTATTTTATTTTTGTATATACTGATCTGGTTGGCATGTTCTCCTCTCAGCACTAGGGATTACCGGTTCGTATCCCAATCAATCCCACGCCGGAGTTTGCATGTTCTCCCCGTGTTCACATGGGTTTCCTCCAGGTTCTCCGGTTTCCTCCCACAGTCCAAAAACATGGATCAAGTTAAATTGGATTCTCCAAATTGCCCCATATAGAGTGTGTCTGTGTAAGTGAGTGTGCCCAGTGATAGATTGGTGTCCTGTCCTGGGTGTATCTGCCCAGCGCCCGAAACATTCTCCCCTGGATGGGCATGGGGAACCTCCCCCCGCGACCCTAATAGAGGATAAAGCGGAAGATAATGGATGGATCTATATTCTTATTAAATTATTTTTCTTTTTTAAAAGTACTTCTTGTAACAGATACATTAGATGTAAATAACTTTCCCAATTACTGTCACTTCTGCTGCCGAGAAATGTGAATTTCCCTCATTGTGGGACCAATAAGGATTATCTCATCTTATCTTATCTCATCTTATCTTGATTACAAAGTGAAATAAAATATAATTACTATAAAAACAAAACATATTCCCAAAACATTCAAATAATTTTCTGAATTGTTAATCACGAGACGGCGGCACGGTGTCTTAGTGGTTAGCACATTCGCCTCTAGCGCTAGGGATTCCTGGTTCGAATCCCCATCTGGGTGGAGTTTCCATGTTCTCCCCGTGTCTGCGTGGGTTTCCTCCGGGTTCTCCGGTTTCCTCCCACAGTCCAAAAACATGTATCAAGTCAAATTGGATTCTCCAAATTGCCCCATATAGAGTGTGTCTGTGTGAGTGAGTGTGTGCCCAGCGATGGATTGGCGCCCTGTCCTGGGTCTATCTGCCCAGCGCCCGAAACGTTCTCCCCTGGATGGGCATGGGGAACCCCACCGCGACCCTAATAGAGGATAAAGCGGGAGATAATGAATGAATGAAAGAATGAATGAATAATCACGAGACCTAGAATCCTAAAAATCCAGCATTTCAATCTACATATCTGTAATAAAGCATGTGACAACCAGCAGAACAGCAGAAACAAAAAAAAATATTTTGTCGAGATTTCATGTCTCCAGCCCTTCACATAAATAAGAAAGGTAATCATTTAGAAAAATCAATTCAGAGGAAACTATCTGAGGCATGAAGCCCTTTTAAGACAGCCCCAGGACCCCCGAGTGAACACCTGCCCATTTGGACTTTTATTGGTCTATATCTTTTTTATAGTTAATCATCATCGTCATCAGCAGAGGCCTTCTAAAAACCCAACAATAACGTCAGCGAGCCGCTGCATACAGTCCTTGCCCGAGGTTTCGTTTTCTCTCTCTCTCTCCCTCTCTCGCTCGCTCACTTGCTCTCTTCTTGCTCATACCAGCCTTAATTTGCTGCCAGGTGCAATAAAAGGATGTAGGTGATGGAAGGAGGGCGACTCTCTTATCTACAGAGTGATATTCTCTGTCTGGGTCTTTTATCACCTTTAAAACCTAGCACACTTTAATGCAGTGCGCTGAGCCTTATTGAGCCCGAGTTAAACGATGCTCTTCCTTGCGCTCGCTCTTAACTCTGCCAAAGCAGGGGCTTTTAAAGTACCTTTTCCCGTCGGCTTTGACAGTTTAAAATTCTTTATCATTATTTCATCTTACAGTCTGGTGTTGATGCCAGGAAGTTATGGGAAATTAAGTCATGAAATGAGTGCTTAAAAACGGCTCGGTGCAAAGGCATCACCTTAACTCTGTTAAATACAGCTTTTTTTTAAAAGGACTGCATTAAAACCATGAACTACATAAAAGAAAAAGAGCAAAAGACGCGACATATAGGCCTTTGTACCTACTTTGAATTTTATTTGGGCCTTTAAAACTTAAGGGGTCGTATACGGGGAGGATGTATGACCAACGCTGTGTTCTGACCCCGAACAAATTGGGATACATAAAAATGATCAGCTCATTATCTAGGACTAGGGTTGTTTGAGGTGGGGGGGGGGAGAGAGTTTCCTATGCCTAGCCAGGGGAGAACGTTTCGGGCGCTGGGCAGATACACCCAGGACAGGGCGCCAATCCATCACTGGACCCACACTCACTCACACACACACTCTTTTCATTCATTCATTCATTATCATCCACTTTATCCTCTATTAGGGTCGCGGTGGGGTTCCCCATGCCCATCCAGGGGAGAACGTTTCGGGCGCTGGGCAGATAGACCCAGGACAGGGTGCCAATCCAACACTGGACCCACACTCACTCACACAGACACACTCTATATGGGGCAATTTGGAGAACTCAATTGACTTGATCCATATTTTTGGACTGTGGGAGGAAACCGGAGAACCGGAGGAAACCCACACAGACACGGGGAGAACATGGAAACTCCACCCAGATGGGGATTCGAACCGGGAATCCCTAGCGCTGAGAGGAGAACATGCTAACCACTAAGCCACTGTGCCAACCCTTCCATTGTTCATTCATTCATTATCTTCCGCTTTATCCTCTATTAGGGTCGCGGGGGGGTTCCCCATGCCCATCCAGGGGAGAACGTTTTGTGTGCTGGGCAGACACACCCAGGACAGGACGCCATTCTATCGCTGGGCACACACTCACTCACACAGACACACTTTATATGGGGCAATTTGGAGAACTCAATTGACTTGATCTATGTTTTTGGACTGTGGGAGGAAACCGAGGAACCCGGAGGAAACCCACGCGGACACGGGGGGAACATGGAAACTCCACCCAGATTGGGATTCGAAGCAGGAATTTAGTGCAGCCAATTCACCTTAAAATACATGTCGTTGGACTGTGGGAGGAAACCGGAGAACCCGGAGGTAAATAATCAAAGATAAAAGATTGTGATGTAACGGATGTTCCAATACTAACATGTAGATGGATAAAAAAAAAATAAGACACACACACACACACACACACACACACACACACACACACAGTGCCCTTTTCTTACAGAATACATAAATTAAAATGTCTTATCCCACGTATTGGCTCAGATACAATGACAATCATACACTGAAAGGAACCATTCATTTTAATATTCAAACGCGCTGCTGATTAGTCCTTTGAGAATATGCCCAAAAAGTCTGGGTCGGGGGGGTAGGGGCGAGCAACATCTGCAATTAAGCCCCATGTTTTTTGCGGCAGGGCCCGTCCTTCTCATTAGACTCTGGATTGGGTTTCCATTCCGATGACCTTTACTCATTACTCCAGCATTACGACAAGCTGATACATTTCTCTTTCTTCCCTAATCATAATGAGGAAGCCAATATACAGGGTAATACATAATCTGATCAGGGGCCACAGTCTGCAATTAAAGAGACCTTTTTAAAGTTCATCTCCATTACAGGCCCGAAGCACCGTGAGTGATGCTGTGGCTCGATGGAACTTAATAACAAACAGGCGGCCATTAATTAGCGTCCGTGTTTGTGTGTGTGGCTCCAGTGCGTTTGTTGTGATGTGTGGCCTCCGTCGTGCTCATAGTAGAACCGACCGGGGTCCGTTTAGCCGGAATCATCGTCAGCCTGTGAGCCAATGGAATATGGAATGACGAATCGGTGAGATTCATCTCAAACTGCTGCTTTGTCGGAAAGGTCGCGATGCGATTGGCGTGCGTTTGATAAAAACTGGCTTTAAATTACATCCAGCCATCCGCTCCATCCTCCACCACGGAGAACGTTTCACGCGCTGGTCAGATACACCCAGAACAGGGTGTCAATCTATCACTGAGTACATACACACAGATACACACTGTATAGGAGTCATTCAAATAGGAGGATATTAGAACAGCCGATTCATCTTAAGTCTATATTTTTGGACTGTGGGATGAAGAACCGAAGAACCCAGAAGCTCTCGTGGACACGGGGAGAACATGGAAACTCCACCCAGATTGGGATTCGAACCTAGAAAACCCTAGCGCTGAGAGGAGAACATGCCAACCACTAAGCCACCATGCCGTCCACTTTAAATGACTGTAGTTTAATTTTGCAATCTCAAGACATAACATCCATCCATCCATTATCTTCTGCATTATGCTCTACTAGGGTTGCGGGGGGGGTTCCCCATGCCCATCCAGGGGAGAACGTTTCAGGCACTGGGCAGATAGACCCAGGACAGGACGCCCATCTATCACTGGGTACACACTCACTCACACAGACACACTCTATCCATGTATTTCCATGTATTTGGACTGTGGGTGGAAACCGGAGAACCCGGAGGAAACCCACGTGGACACGGGGAGAACAATCCACCCAGATTGGGATAAGAACCTGGAATCCCTAGTTGCTGACAGGAAAAAATGCTAACCACTAAGCTACCGTGCCATCCATCCATTATCTCCCGCTTTATCAATCTAGTAGGGTCGCGGGGGGGTTCCCCATGCCCATCCAGGGGAGAACGTTTTGGGCGCTGGGCAGATACACCCAGGACAGGGCACCAATCCATCGCTGGGTACACACTCACTCACACAGACACACTCTATATGGGGCAGTTTGGAGAATTCAATTGACTTGATCCATGTTTTTGGACTGTGGGAGGAAACCAGAGAACCCGGAGGAAATGCATGTAGACATGGGGAGAACATGGAAACTCCACCCAGATTGGGATTAGAACCTGGAATCCCTAGTGCTGAGAGGAGAACATGCTAACCACCAAGCCAGTGTGCCGCCCATTTTTAATGACACACGTGTAAAGTTATGCCTATTTTGTCCCGTCAGTGGATGTCAGTCACCCAGTTTCCCCCAAACCTGAACTTATTATCATTTTTTACTGCATTTATCAATAAAACAAATGCAGGAAACATACCACTTTTACAACTTTACAATCTCAAGACATAAAAAGTAGAGCTAAATCATGGTGCACCTTTAAATATCGATTTTTTTCCCCTGTATTTTAAATTGAAATTGACTCAGAGGTCATTAAATAAAGGTAATTACAATGAATCATTTAGTTTTGATTGACATCACAGTAACCCAGTCGGTGGAAATGTCATGGCTCTGATTGGTTTGAAATCTAAACTGCAGACCTTCTGTCCTTTAAACTATATGGACTGTCTTTGCAGTTGCTCCGAATGATGACTTTGCAATCTGTCCACTGTTTAAAGCTCACAGAGCAGACATTACTGAGGCCCAACCCTCTCCCTCATGAGCTTATATTCAGAATATGTCTGGGCAGGGCGGGTGGCTCAGTGGTTAGGGTGTTGGGCTATCAATCTGAAGGTTGGGGGTTCAAATCCCAGGTTCACTGAAGTTACCAATGTGGGTCCTTGAGCAAGACCCTTAACCCTCATTGCTCCAGAGATGTTGTGATGAACCCTGTGCTCACCTTGTAAGTCGCTTTGAATAAAAGCGTCCAATAAATGACCAAATGTAATGAAAATGTAAATGTCTATTGCTTGTGACAGTACATAATATCATATCAAACATATATCTGAATTTATAACCTTTAAAAATCCAGACAACAATAAAACTTCAGGTAAATGTTCTAATGCCGTTGCCTGTATATTGAGAAAAAAATCCACCACCCAATGATACCTGTTCTGTGATGCTCCTGACCAACAGAGAACAGAGAACCAACAGGGACTAACAACAACAAACGACACAGATGGACTACAGTCTGTAATTGTAAAACTACAGAGTCCATCTATATGTTAAGTAGAGGACATAGATAATGGGGCCAGAAGGGGGCGTGTCCAAATGTTTGGCTGGTACTATATACCTACAGTGAACTCTGCAGCCCGACTCGTATTCAACCACCCAAGAACTCATGTCACTCCACCACTCCTCTCTCTCCATTGGCTCCCTGTAGCTGCTGCTTTCAGTACAAGTCACTGACTCTGACCTACAGAACCATTTCTGGATCTGCCCCTCTTACCTTCACTCTATATTTTCATAATATACTCCGACTCGTTCACTATGTTCTAGTGATGATTGCCGCCTGGTGGTTCCACCTCACCGAGGAGCGTTCGTGAACTCCGTGGCGTTCACCACTGCAAAATGGTGGAACCATCTTCCTAACTCTGGGGCGGCACGGGTTTCCTCCGGGTTCTCCGGTTTCCTCCCACAGTCCCAAAAAATGGATCAGCATTCAAGGAGGATGACACCCCCAGTGAGACATGTTCTTCAAAAGGTCTAATTCATCAACTTCCGCTTTATCCTTTATTAGAGTCGTGGGGGGGGGGGGTTCCCCATGCCCATCCAGGGGAGAACGTTTCGGGCGCTGGGCAGATACACCCAGGACGGGGCGCCAATCTATCGCTGGGCACACACTCACTCACATAGACACACTCTATATGGGGCAATTTGGAGAACTCAATTGACTTGATCCATGTTTTTGGACTGTGGGAGGAAACCGGAGAACCCGGAGGAAACCCACACAGACACGGGGAGAACATGGAAACTCCACCCAGATGGGGATTCGAACCGGGAATCCCTAGCACTGAGAGGAGAACATGCTAACCACTAAACCACCGTGCCTGCTTTTAAACTATACACCGTATTTTCCGGACCATAAGGTGCACCGTATTATAAGGCGCAGTCTGAATTAGGGACTCTATTTCTGTACGGTACTTATTCTGTACGGCAGCGTATTATAAGGCACTCGCTAAAACATACGATCTACAAGCGTAAAGGATGCTAAAACGCTGATTTATACAAGAAGTTTGTTCTAATTTGATGCAAACACACATTATTTTAATCTCTCTTCTCTCACAAAATCAAAGTCCTCGTCTTCTGTGTCTGAATTAAAAAGCTGGTTCTCTATCGAGCACTCCGGTGTTCCCTCTCATCGATGTCCGAGTCCGTCTCGTCTCCGGGCGGCCGTTCGGCGACGATGCCGGCTTTCGTGAAAGCTCGGACGACGGTTACGGCAGAAACCTCAGCCCAGACATCCACAATCCATTCACAGACGGTGGCGTAACTCGCCCCGCCGCCGCCTCCCGAGTTTTAGTAAACGTGTGTTCAGCGTCTATCATCCATCGCTCCCACGCCGCCCGCGACTTTACTTTAAACGCCCCGTTTACACCAATGTCCAGCGGTCAGAGCTCTTTATTTAATCCTCCCGGAATGACGGCGAGCTCCGGATTACTTTCCTTCGCTCGGCTTTTCTGTGAGATGAGCGCGCATGCAGTCACAGAACAGCAGGGCGGCGATGTGTGGAAAAAACCACCCGCTCGCACAACAATACTTTTATAGATTTTGGAACTCAGTACACGTATAAAGCGCACCGGATTATAAAGCGCACGTCCGATTTCTGGGAAAATTTTAGGCTTTTAGGTGCGCCTTATAGTCCGAAAAATACGGTAATACTATTCTGAAAAGCTACATAAATAAATCTTAATCTTGATCTTATGTCCGCTTAATCCTACACTAGAGACGAGGGTCACGGGAGCTTTTCTCCATTTCCATCCAGGGGAGAACGTTTCGGGCGCTGGGCAGATACACCCAGGACAGGGTGCCAATCTATCGCTGGGCACACACTCACTCACTCACACAGACACACACTATATATATAGGGGCAATTTAGAGCAGCCGATTTTATTTTTACAACTTCACTTTAAGTACCCCATACGTTTTACACTGTGATCTCTAGAGTATTTAAATTTTACAATTGAAAGCCGGCTGATGTTCGTTCACATGTTGCATTCAGAGTGATAATTTGAGCTTTGAGGCTGAGGGACCTGCAGCAGGCTGAAGGTCTTTAACGAAAACGTCGTCACGCCACGATGGACGTCTTTCAGCAGGACAGACAGACAGACAGACAGACAGACAGACAGACAGACATCTTCCAGGGGTAAAGACATCGTTCTGACAGCTAATTGCTTGCTGGGCAGATACACCCAGGACAGGGCGCCAGTCTATCACTGGATACACTCTCACTCACATGCACTATATAGGGGCAATTTAGAGCATCCAATTCACCTTGTATTTAGGTTTTTCAACATGGAAACTCCGCCTCTCAACGCTAGAGATTCCCGGTTCGAGTCCCAATCTGGGTGAAGTTTCCATGTTCTCCCCGTGTCCGCGTGGGTTTCCTCCGGGTTCTCCGGTTTCCTCCCAAAGTCCAAAAACCTGGATCAAGGTCAACTGAATTCTCCGAATTGCCCCATATAGAGTGTGTGTGTGTGAGTGAGTGTACCCAGTGATAGATTGGCGCTCTGTCCTGGGTGTATCTGCCCAGCGCCCGAGACGTTCTCCCCTGGATGGGCATGGGGAACCCCCCCCCTCCCCCGCGCGTGACACTAATAGAGGATAAAGCGGAAGATAATGGATGGATGAATGAACACGGAAACTCCGCCCCTTAGTGCTAGGGATCCCGGTTCGAATCCCCATCTGGTGGAGTTTCCATGTTCTCTCCGTGTCCACGTGGGTTTCCTCCGGGTTCTCCGCTTTCCTCACACAGTCCAAAAACATGGATCAAGGTCAATTGAGTTCTCCAAATTGCCCCATATAGAGTGTGTTTGTGTGAGTGAGTGTGTGTCCAGCGATGGATTGGCGCCCTGTCCTGGGTGTATCTGCCCAGCGCCCGAGACGTTCCCCCCCCGCGCGACCCTAATAGAGGATAAAGCGGAAGATAATGAATGGATGGATGGATGGACATGGAACTCCGACCCTTAGTGCTAGGGATTCCCGGTTCGAATCCCCATCTGGGTGGAGTATCCATGTTCTCCCCTTGTCCGCGTGGGTTTCCTCCGGGTTCTCCGGTTTCCTCCCACAGTCCAAAAACATGGATCAAGGTCAATTGAGTTCTCCAAATTGCCCCATATAGAGTGTGTCTGTGTGAGTGAGTGTACCCAGTGATAGATTGGTGCCCTGTCCAGGGTATCCCAATATGTTCTCTCTTGGATGGGCATGGGGAACCCCCCCCCCCTCCCCCCGCGACCCTAATAGAGGATAAAGCAGAAAATAATGGATGGATGGAACATGGAAACTCCACCCACCAGGATTTGGACCTGTCGCTGAGAGCTTCACTTCACGAGAGCTTCACTCTGTGACATAACACCAGATACATATACAGCAAACGGCCTTCGACGTCCATCCCATGACCTCTGACCCAGGTGGTTACAGTTCTGGAGGTCGTACAGTACAACAAGTTCGACAAATCCGCGACCAAATTTCTCACACATCCTCCTTTCCACACCTCAGGAGTCAGCGAGATCAATGGGCCAGCGCCGTGACTCCGAGCGACACGGGGAACTTTGGCCATGTGCCATCTCACCCGGCTACAGGTGTTTCCCATTGCTGATCTGGTTTCTCCTCACATACGCAGAGGGGGCGAGAGACACCGAGACAGAGCGAGGGAGAGAGAGAGTGTGAATGGGGCAACACTGTTTAAAGTGTGAAGACTCCAGCCCCCCTGCAGGAGGCATTGACAGGCCCAGGAGCCCTTGTTTATCTGTATGCATAAAAGCACATGGCAGTGTCTGCTCTGCACAGCCACACGGGAAAGCACATGGTTTTAACATCAGTACCGCGTTTAGGTTTTTTTTTTTTTTTTTTTTTTTTTTTAAAAGTTCCTTGTCTGGTCTTTTTATTGGAAACATAGAAAATACAAACCAAGTCCGTCTGCAAACACACTAACTATTACTATAGTTATTATGTTATTATTATTATTATTATTATTATTATTATTTTTAAATCTTTTTGTAGGCATTTACAATCTCTTTTGCATATCTTTTATGTTTTTGTTCTATTTTTTTACTTTTCTTACATTCTACTCCATGCCATTGTTATTTTTACTTGCTGTTTATTTGTATTTTTTTTCTTGTGTTTGTATGGATGTCTTTGCTGTTTAAGCGCTTTGAGTTTTTAGGAAAGGCGCTATACAAATAAAATTCATTCATTCATTCATTATCTCCCGCTTTATCCTCTATTAGGGTCGGGTGGGGTTCCAAATGCCCATCCAGGGGAGAACGTCTCGGGCGCTGGGCAGATACACCCAGGACAGGGCGCCAATCCATCGCTGGGCACACACTCACTCACTCAAACACACTCTATATGGGGCAATTTGGAGAATTCAATTGAATTCAATTGATCTTGGTTGTAGAACGTTTCGGGCGCTGGGCAGATCACTCACTCACACATGGGGCAATTTTTGGAGAAGTCATTTGGCTTCATACATGTTTTTGGACTGTGGGAGGAAACCAGAGAACCCGGAGGAAACCCACAAAGAACATGGAAACTCCACCCAGATTGGGATTTGACCTGGAAAGAGCAGACAGAATGAGTCTGTTTTTAGCAACTTAAGCTCTAGGGATTAAACGGTTCGAATCCCAGAATATAATGGTGGAACTTTTCAAAGTTCTCCCCGTGTCAGCGTGGGTTTTCCTCCGGGTTTCACGGTTTCCTCCCATATAGTCCAAAATATATGGATCAATATAATTAATATCTCAAAATTGCCCGGTGGCATAATGAGTGTGTTTCCTGAGAGTGAGATTCCCGGTGTGCCCAGCGATGGATTTCCATGCGCCCTGTCCTGGGTTTCCTCCGGGTTCTCCGGTTTCGGTCCGAAACGGATCTCAATTGAATTCTGGAGTGGTTTGTGAGAGTGAGTGGGCCCAGTGAACCCCACCGTCGGGTCCCCTAATAGAGGATAAAGCGGGAGATAGTGAATGAATGAATATATATATATATATATATATATATATATATATATATATATATATATATATATATATATATATATATACTATATATATATATATATAAGAATGACTCATTCAAGGTGTGACACAATGCATGCTCTCACAGTTATGCTTTGATCTCATCCCGGCGACAGCAGTAACTGCGCTCATAATTGACTAAGAACTCTCTTATGACTAATAACACATGGGAATTATGTTTTTGTTTTCTCTGCAGTTGGGCCGGATCATTAGTTCACCTCTGAATACCTATAATACGGATAATTGCTGGACAGCTGCTCGCCTGACGCCACAAGTGTCAAAGATTCAAGGATCCTCTGTAGGCGGCCCGTTAGCTTCAGCAACCGACACTTCAACTGTACCAACAACATATGTGTTTGTGTGTGTGTGTGTGTGTGTGTGTGGGGGGGGGGGGGGGGGGTGGACACGACAACACACCTCCAACATGACAATGGAAGCCGGAGTGACTGACTGAGATTGCTTTGTAATTCCGGCCACATGATTGACTTTATGATCACTTTAGTAGCACAACCAGTCGTTATGCTTTCAACTGATGCCAAAAGTTTCCTGTGAGAAAGTGACGGGAAATTAGGAGGGGTGAGTTTGAGGGTGGGGGTGAGTTTGAGGGTGGGGGTGGGGTTTCAAACACTCTGTTGAAGATGGTGTAAAGCTGTTCCTCCAAACACCATCCTCCCCACACTTTTAATGGCACAGAATTATTGGCCTGGTAGAAAGCAAACAATGTCTTGGTTTAAAGCACTAGACGTTGACAGGAGTGACACGGCCATTTTCTCCCGCTCCATTAGTGCGGAGAAAGGCTGGCCCTGGTGCTCTTAAAAGGCCCGAGCATGGCCGCCTGCACATCGCCTGCTTCGCCATTATCCTCTGATGGCTGTTATTTTCATATTGACAAATTGGTAAAACTGTCAGGAATGTGAACTCAAGTGTCATACTAGTTGTTGAATGGTCATACAGAACCGTTTCACGTGTGTGTGTGTGTGTGTGTGTGTGAGAGTTTGCTGTAGTCCTCATTATGAATACATATTTATAGTACGCTTGTTCTTATACCAATCAGTCATATTCATGAGCTGTAAAAGCCTAACAATAAGAGCAAAAACAGAAAACTGTCAGAAATACACAACAACAACAACATCATGTGCTCACAGTTTAGAACTTATTGGCTGGAAAAAGCATCATCGCTCGCTTTTCTTCTTTAAATGTGAGTTGCACAACTTTTAAATCTTGTATTACAACATTTAAACAGTCTTACACTTCATGTTCTATTATAGGGCGGCACGGTGGCTTAGTGGTTAGCACGTTCTCCTCTCAGCGCTAGGGATTTCCGGTTCGAATCCCCATCTGGGTGGAGTTTCCATGTTCTCCCCGTGTCCGCGTGGGTTTGCTCCGGGTTCTCCGGTTTCCTCTCACAGTCCAAAAACAGGGATCAAGGTCAATCGAGTTCTCCAAATTGCCCCATATAGAGTGTGTGTGTGTGAGTGAGTGTGTGCCCAGTGATAGATTGGCGTCCTGTCCTGGGGGTATCTGCCCAGCGCCCGAAAACGTTCTCCCATAGATGGGCATGGGGAACCCCACCGCGACCCTAATAGAGGATAAAGTGGAAGATAATGAATTAATGTTCTATTAAATACACCACACACATATCCCTATTCCTATATATACATTAGTTCATTTTATCAAACAGGTTGATCTTTGAGGCGGCACGCTGGCTTAGTGGTTGGCACGTTCTCCTCTCAGCGCTAGGGATTCCCGGTTCGAATCCCCATCTGGGTGGAGTTTCCATGTTCTCCCCGTGTCCGCATGGGTTTCCTCCGGGTTCTCCGGTTTCCTCCCACAGTCCAAAAACATGGATCAAGTCAATTGAATTCTCCAAATTGCCCCATATAGAGTGTGTCTGTGTGAGTGAGTGTGTGCCCAGCGATGGATTGGCACCCTGTCCTGGGTCTATATGCCCAGCGCCCGAGACGTTCTCCCCTGGATGGGCATGGGGAACCCCCCGCGACCCTAATAGAGGATAAAAGCGGGAGATAATGAATGAATGAAAGGTTGATCTTTGAATCTGATTGGCTGAGCCGTGACATTATTGCATCCCTCTGAGTGCTTCACATTCATATCATTGTGTGATATACGTTACATTCTTTTAAATCATGTACTATAAATGGAATTACAGATTAATATAAACAGTGAGTGGATTCCTGATGAGCACTAAGCCTTTTGCAGGTGTTGTTTATAAATTGTATTCTGTAATAAAGTTATTTTATTGTTAGAGAAACCGGTATCCTGTTACTCAGCGATCAATGTTCACTTGAACAAATAGATTAGATTCCACTGTGAAAGACCAGTTTTTAGACCTTTTTCTCGTGACTTATTAACAATAATGCCACGCCCTCTCATCTCTCATGCTTTACTGCTTTTGTATCCGTGCTATAAATATATAAATATGAAATGATGGTGCAGTGGTTTGTGTTACCGCCTTAAAATAACAAGTACAATGAATCTGAATCATTGTAAACTGGTCTATATTATATAAAGGGTTGGATACGACTGACTGGACTGCACACACACACACACACACACACACACACACACACATTTATATTTACATTACATTTAGCTAATTAGCTGAATTGATCGAGTATTCAAGGGTCAGTTGCTATTTAACGCGCACACACACACACACACACACACACACACACACGCACACACAAAACACACACTTTTCCAAATAATAAATTATATAAAACTGAGGCCATTATGAAGCTTTTGTGCAACCTTTATAATTTCCTTTTTTTTATTAATTACTGTAAAATCCGAAGGCCTGAACTAAAAGCACACAAACAATTATACCTTAATATCCTTAATTAAATTGGTTATTAATCATTTAAAGCGTAGGCTTACTTGGATAATGACTACAATAATTAATTGTCGAGTGTTTTAATAATGTGATACAGTAGAAGGTGTGGACGGCAAAGCTGCTCTGCAGAATTAACGGCTGATTCCTGCATTAACAAAAAGAAATGCAATGCATGAAGCTGAAAGAGCCTGAAACATTTCTAAACATTCAAGAGTTTAGTAATTTGCTTAAGAAAAGTTTGTGATTTGTGAAATTGTCCACAAATCAGATTGTATTTAATAATTTCCTACCTTTGGACATTACATTTGCAGACGGTTTTATCCAAATTGACTTTTTTGGGGTCAGGGCTCGGGGTCAGAGATGATAAAGCGCCCCGGATCAACGGACATTAGGGCCCTTGCTTGAGGAGTAACGTCAGTGCACTGGGAGGACTCAGGAATCGAACCTACAACCTTCAGGTTGCTAACCCTAACCACTGAGCGACCACACCCACACACACTGATCTTTTGAACTACAAAATAAATACATGGTGTTATAGGGAGGCACGTTGGCTTAGTTGTTAGCATGTTCTCCTCTCAGTGCTGGGGATCCAGGTTCGAATCCAAATCTAAGTGGAGTTTCCAAGTTCTCCTCGTGTCCTGCGGGCTTGCACCGGGTTCTCCGGTTTCCCTCCCCAGTCCAAAAACATGGATTTAGGTTGAATTGGCTGCTTTAATATATTCATTCATTCATTCATTAATTATCTTCCGCTTTATCCTATATTAGGGTCGTGGGGGGGGGTTCCCCATGCCCATCCAGGGGAGAACATTTTGGGCGCTGGGCAGATACACCCAGGACAGGGCGCCAATCTATCTCTGGGCACACACTCACACAGACACGCACACATACACAAACTATATGGGGCAATTTGGAGAACTCAATTGACTTGAACCATGTTTTTGGACTGTGGGAGGAAACCGGAGACCCCGGAGGAAACCCACGCAGACACGGGGAGAACATGGAAACTCCACCCAGATGGGGAATCGAACCGGGAATCCCTAGTGCTGAGAGGCGGACGTGCTAACCACTAAGCCACCGTGCCGCCTGCTTTAATATAGTTGCCCCTATATAGTGTGTGAGTGAGTGTGCCCAGTGATAGTTTGGTGCCCTGTTCTGGGTGTATCCGTCCAGCGCTCAAAACACTCAGGGGAGAGGCAACCCCAAACAACCCCAGTAGAGGATAAGCACAAGATAATAGGATTTTTAATAAGCCACCTTTTAAGTTTACAAACTTTCTCGCTACTGTTCACAACGTTCCATTATTTACCATATTCACGATGTTCCGGGCGGCACGGTGGCTTAGTGGTTGCCATGTTCTCCTCTCAGCGCTAGGGATTCCCGCTTTGAATCCAAATCTGGGTGGAGTTTCCATGTTCTCCCCGTGTCCACATTGGTTTCCTCCAGGTTCTCCGGTTTCCTCCCACAGTCCAAAAACATGGAGCAAGGTCAATTAAATTCTCCAAATTGCCCCATATAGAGTGTGTTTTAGTGTGTGTGCCCATTAATAGATTGGCGCCCTGTCCTGGGTGTATCTGCCCAACACCCGAAACTTTTTCCCCTGGATGGGCATGGGGAGCCCCCCCCGCGACCCTAATAGAGGATAAAGCAGAAGATAATGGATGGATGGATGGATGATGTTCCATACTTATGAGCCCAGATTTTTGTGTTCAGCATTCATTCATTCATTCATTATCTTCCGCTTTATCCTCTATTAGGGTCGCGGTGGGGTTCCCCATGCCCATCCAGGGGAGAACGTCTCGGGCGCTGGGAAGATAGACCCAGGACAGGGCGCCAATCCATCACTGGGCACACACTCACTCACTCAAACACACTCTATATGGGGCAATTTGGAAAATTCAATTGACTTGATCCATGTTTTTGGACTGTGGGAGGAAACCGGAGAACCCGGAGGAAACCCACGTGGACACGGGGAGAACATGGAAACTCCACCCAGATGGGGATTCGAACCGGGAATACCTAGCGCTGAGAGGAGAACGTGCTAACCACTAAGCCACCGTGCCGCCGTGTTCAGCATTAAAAATTAAAAATTGTGTGCATGCTATTATGTTGGGCTGAATCAGCTTTTAATGACATTATTTTGAATTCTTACAGGCGGCACGGTGGCTTAGTGGTCAGCACGTTCGCCTCTCAGCTCGCCTCTTAGTGGTCAGCACGTTCTTCCTCCCACAGTCCAAAAACATGGATCAAGTCAATTGAATTCTCAAAAATTGCCCCATATAGAGTGTGTCTGTGTGAGTGAGTGTGTGCCCAGTGATGGATTGGCGCCCTGTCCTGGGTCTATCTGCCCAGCGCCTGAGATGTTCTCCCCTGGATGGGCATGGGGAACCCCACCGCGACCCTAGTAGAGGGTAAAGCGGGAGATAATGAATGAATGAATGAATTCTTACACAAACCCAAAAAACTCACCATGCTGAAAATTGGTCTAGGGTTCGGAATGATTTCTTTTCCATTCTTCTATCGTTTCAATATTCGAGTTCCATTTTTTCTGTCCCTTGTAGAGGGAGATATTTTAATATTTGTACCATACGACTGTTTTTCACTTCTATCAGCTGCTTGACGCGTTTGCTTTCATACACTTTCATACAGGTACATGCAGTAGCTCATCTGCAACTGACACTTGAGAGTTAATTCCACCCCAGAGCAGAAACAGGGGGGGTGGAGGGGGGTAAGAAGCAGAGATACTGTGGGTCTCTGCGGTTTCTATACATACTATGGTGACTTCAGGAGGTGAGTAATGACATAGCTTTCAGTTTGCAAACTCCACAACTGGGGCTCCTGTCAGAAGATGGGCATCCCAGAGCTCTGCTCCACTGAGTGTGTGAGTATAGAGATGGTTTAGATCTACGGGGTGTGTTGTCTGTGTGTGCACGCATCTGTCCGGCTGCGCTGGTGACAATGGGAGAATTGGGGATTCGTTACCAGATGCTTTTAGAACAACCCATCATCCAGATTTCCTCACTATGAAATGAAAGACACTGTTCTAAATCTATCTGCTGTTTCTATTTCCTTCCATTTCTTGTCCTGGCATCTGTTGCCAAGCAAAGGTTTTCTTTCCAGTAGTACGATTCGGGCTCTCTGACAGCGGCGCGACTCCAGCGATGGTGCATTCTGATCCTGTCAGAGGGGACTCGGTCGCTCTTTCATCAGTCCTTCAAAAACGTCTGAAGCGCTTCAAAATGACATCATTAATACTGCGATGAAAACTCCAGTCCCGGGTTAAAGCCCGGCTCAGAAAAGCTGCTGCTTCTTCTTCCCCAACTGTAGATCAGTGTGTGACATTTTGGCAAACCCACAAACTCCACCAGCTTCTATTTCAACTGCTCTTAGAGCAGAAAGGAAAACCCGGACCAGCCCTCAGCGGTAGAGTCCCCAAAGAGAGACTAATCCGTAATTACCACACAGAGATGATTAGTTACTCTAAAGCCCAATAAATTTCAATCAGGCTCAGAAGCAGAGAGGGAGATGAAGATAACGACTGGATTTGAATTCCTTTATGTTTACTTAGTGCTGTGTTTTATTTGTACAAAAAATGCAATTACCGCATTATATTTAATACAAAAAAGCTTGTTACTAAAATAAAAAAAGAGGATAATGATCAGGTTTGATAATTCTACAGTGTAGCTGGTTCCTTCTTAACTTCTGACTTGTGGTGTTCTCTCATTTGTTAGTCGTTTCAGATAAAAGCTTCTGATAAATGACTAAACATTTAGTAAAATAAATGTTACTAATAAGCAAACACCGTTTTATAAATGTACTGTTTTTCATTCATTCATTCATTATCTCCCGCTTTATCCTCTATTAGGGTCGCGGTGGGGTTCCCCATGCCCATCCAGGGGAGAACGTTTCGGTTGCTGGGCAGATAGACCCAGGACAGGGCGCCAATCCATCGCGGTTTCATTCTAAATTTATTTAATATTTACCTCAACATTATATGTATTGTTATGCTTTACTATGAATAAAAGGTAATATGTAATTATGTAATTACTGCTTGAAATGTACTTGTAGTTATCTTTTTTAAAATTGTAATTATGTTTAATGCAACTTTTAAAATTCGTAAACTGCAAAATAATACCTACTAAATATTTAGATATTCTATATCATTTGTTTTGTCTTAATACAGCATTATTTTTAAGATGCAGCTGCTATTTTGTTCTTTTGTTTTCTTGTTTTTCAGTTTGGTCGCTCAAGACTTTTGTTAAAGTTCCTCTGCAAATTGGCTGTTTCGCTATTTCAGGGCTCCGTGGGAGTCGGTTTGTTGCTCCGTTCAGCGCTTTGTGTTTGTCGTGTTGCAGGATGAATTTGAAAGCAGTTAGGAGCTCGATGAAAATCTTTTCGTTAAAAAAAAAAAAAAAAAAAAAAGTGCCAGCATGCCTAAGAATTCCGCACAGTATGATTGTGATGTTAACAGCTGCATAATTAGACTACTGATTACAATAAAATAATACATTAATTATAAAGCACTTAGTTTATATAACATTCTCATATGTGATGTTTCACAAATGCAATTTTTAAATATTAAAGAATTAAGAAATGTAATAACTTAAAATAGCAACTGTTTCAAAGTTAGAATTATGCACACACACACACACACACATCAGTGTGGATTTTTGAGGAAACACACAGGTACACACACACACACACACACACACACACACACACACACACACACACACACACAGATTTCCGCCCTTAATTATGAGAAAGATATAAAGTAGATACATAGACAGATAACTTTCAGGAAATTTGTGTATTGCAGCAGCCAATGCAGATGCAGAAATGGAAAAAAATAAGAATAATATAATATAATATAATATAATATAATAATATAATATAATATATATATATATATATACACACACACACATATATATTCTATACATACACACACAGTAAATATAAAGCAGTGTACATGAAATATATAGTTTAAATAAATAATAACTAAATATTCTGTTTAAATATGTCATATATGACGGATGTGTTGAATCAGCACAGTGTATCTGCCTACATATTTACCAACATTTTCTTTATTCCATTAAATGTATATATTAAACTATGTAGTGTCCATAGAATATTTATTCAACCCAGCACTCAGCTCATATTTATATTTCATAAAGGTCACTTTTAAATCTGAGCCTTCCCTGGCTGCTGCAACGTTAGAACGTTCACCCCAAACACATCAAGTATATACATTTCTAAAGCAATAGATTTCAAAATCTAAAAGAACAATGCAAACTACTGCCTCTGTGATGCAGGTGTTTCTATCAGCACGGCGTTCTAAAGCGAAGTGACAGAGCTGTACTCAGAGCTTTGACTGACTTGTCAGTGCATCTTGGCTCATTAGAGGATATGATGAATGGGATCCTGCCAGCTAAGTCATTAAACCACAGAGAATCAGGACTGTACACATGTTTATAATATCCAATTTAATTAGCAGTGTGATATCAAAAAACAGTAATTGGGGATTTCAGTTCTGTTAATTCAGCCCAGCTCTAGTGGATTATAGTAACCATAGGGACTTAGTTACCCGGTTTTGATTTAGTAATGTTGAAGAAACAAAGCGATAGCCAGTACATGTTCATGTAATAAATAATAAATCCCATTGTAAAGATAAATTTAAGCCGAGCAGCAGGAAGTGGCCTGGTAGCCAGCAATTGTTTTCTTAAATTTCTTATCGTAATAAATTCACCGTAGCTCACATTTTTCTCCTTTTTACAGCTGAATTCTTGGCAAAGACACAATGCCAAATTTATAACGCCGTCCGGAAGACGGTTACCTCATCGTTAGGTTAAACCATTCGTTAAACACGCCATATATAGCTGGACATGTTTTATACAACAATGAAGCTGCCGCAGGAATTGTTCATTCCTCCCGACTGTCTTTAGAATAAATGAGTTCAAGCGCGAGGGCCAGGTGCAGACACAGGTGCGAGCTTTATGGAAAGGTCAACTGGGTTTTTTTTTAAATGCCACATTATCACATATAGGAAATGCATTCAATCAAGGCGATGGAGTCTAATGAAGTTCAGGCATGATGTGTAGTTTGTCCTCTCGATCAAAATAAAAAAAAAAACACCGAATAATGATAATAATGAAATCCCGGGTAAATGACTCGACGTCATCAGAAACGGGTCGCGCTGAGGAAGCAAAGTAATAAAGCTCGGTGGTCGAGTTCTGGAGTCGCTGCTGCCGAATTCCACGATGAATTGCACGGCGGCATCTGAACTGGGGATGAGGCGTACCGACGGCGGCGGATGAGAGATGAGTGTTATGCAGGCAGGAAATCAGACAGGAGAAAAACCAGCCTCGTCATCAAGTGAGCCTCTCTGAAGCCAACTCGAAAGATTCATTTAGGTTCCCCGGAGAACAGTAATACTTTTCCATAACTAGCACAGTGATAAATCTTGCTTAGGCTACAATAGTTTTTTTTCCCCCCTTGAGAATTCAATTTGCCTTGTAATTTACACCCCACCATAATCAACTTAGGCCATAAAAATTAACAATGTCTATGAGACGCACTGTAAACTTCACACAGTGACTCAAAAACACCTTAACAGACATGCACCGAACACAATCATCATCCAGCAGCAAACTCCTGACTAGTTTATTATTATTATTATTATTATTATTAATATTATTATTTATTTTTTTTTACTTTATCCTATATTAGGGTCGCGGGGGGGCACGTTTTGGGCACTGGGCAGATACACCCAGGACAGGGCGCCAATCTATCGCTGGGCATTATTTATTCATTAATAAAATACAATTAAATAAAATAATTTTTTTTATTCATTAATTCATTATCTTCTGCTTAATCCACTACTAGGGTCGTAGGGGTTCCTCATGCCCATCCAGGGAAGAATGTTGTGGGATACAACCAGGACAGGGTGCCTGTCTATACTTGGGCACACACTCACTCACTCACACAAACAATATATAGGGGCAATTTAGATAGGGGCAATTCTGAGAAGCCAATTTACCTTAAATCCATACTTTTGGACTGTGGGAGATAACCGGAGAACCCAGAAAAAAAACGACGTGGACATAAACAAGGAAACTCCACCCGGATCGGGATTCAAACCTGGATCCTCAGTGCTGAGAGGCAAACGTGTTAACCACTTACCCAACATGCCCCAATTATTATTATTATTATTATGATGATTATTATTATGATGATTATGATTATTATTCCCATTGTTAGATCTATTTATTAGTGCATGTGGTGTAGCATGCCTTGGAGAAGTGTCAGTTTAAATCTGGCCTCCATCTTCTCCGTCCAAATATTTAGCTTTCGATCCAGCCGAAAAAAACCCCTCTGCAACCTCACAGCGTGTCCGGTGAAATTCTATAAGTCAAGAAGTAGTTATGGGAAATGGATATATCTGCACCTGTGTGTTATCACAAATCTGGCAAACGCTCAGGAAGCCTTTCTGTTCCTAATGCTGTAATTAATCTCTGTCAGAGCCACTGACTTCTAAACAAGCCAGATCTATATTTAAAATAAAGCCGCTACACAGAAACAAATCATCTCAAAACGGCGTCGATGAACGGACCGGACAATGACATCACAAAAAAAAAAAAAAAAAAAAAAAGAATGGGAACTGAAACAGTGACCAAAGTGTTTTATTTATCTCTGGGATTATCTGCGCGCTCGAAGCTTCTTTACGGTGTGAAGCGGCACGTCCGAGGTCAGAGGTGAACGCCAGAAGCCAACGATCCGGCAAACAAAAACAGAGACGTCAGCTTTGCATGTGGAAATGGGATTCTAATCCTCGCGACGTTTGATCAATCTCAGCTAATTTGGATCTTAAAGACTAAGCAAATAGACGAGTCCTCTGACTATTAGGACAGGTGTGATACTGTCATACACAGAATTAGGCAGATCGGTTTCCTAACGAGAACGATGGCGGGCCCACGGACTGCCGCGCGCTGAAAGCCAGATAAAAGGTGGGAATCGAAAGAAAATGGTGCTATGAAAGCAGAAGACATATTGATAGTATCATATAAAGTTAAACGGTCTACACATAATTAAATACATCTTTCTGAACGGGCTCAGCGTGCAGCCCTCTAATGAATAATGATAGGGATCTTAAAGGGCTGAGGAACCAGAGCGAGCATGTCAGGGACTCCCATCTGATCGCTCTCCCATGAGGCTTTAGGCATTAGAGGCCAGTGTGCCATCCCCTATACCCTATTTAATTGGTCATTTGACATGAGTGACTTGACTTCACATCAGTGAACTGTCAGTAGACATGGTTAACCCCCTCTGTTATTAGGGGGAAACTCAAAAGTCAGGGCAGCAAAGCAGAAAGTAAACTTATGATGCAGTGAGGTATAATGTCGCTGCCTTTCCAAGCCAGAATATTAACACGAGGGGAATAAATCAACTGGAATATGGGATTCTGTCTCTCTTACATAAATTACAGCTCTGGCCCTCTATCTTTTATCCCAGCAGCAGGCCTCAGGATGATGGGTGGATATCCGACCTGTTCCCTTGTACCATTTACACTGGGCTTGTCCAAATAATCATACTTGCATTTTAGCACAATTATCAGCACGCCCTATTCCACAGGTCTGATAACATTCTCGCCTGGGTTTCGGCGTGTCACTGGGCAAAAACAAAGCCTTATTGACACTAGTTACAGCTTCACAATAGACGCCGAGCATTAAGGTTCCTGTTTTTGTTGACTCTGATTAAGCTCCCCATTGAAAGGTAAACCGCTGTGGACACACACACGCATAATTGGACCTTTCGAGCCCTCTGACATGCAATACGACAAATATGTGCGTCAAATATTTGACTTTGATAACCAGTGGAAACACACACACACACACACACTCAGAAAGAGAGAGACGAACAGCTGAAATCAACTTTCCATTTCCATCCAAGAGAGGAAAAGCAGCCGAGGCAACGGCCACTAGGGGTCAGTAGCAAGTCACGAACGGGAGAGATGAGCTGTGGTGGAAAACTGCAAACAAAAGACTTTCTTTGTTGCACTCTTCAGATAATAACCCAATGCAGAAATAGCTACTTGACTGCCTTGCAAAAGATCTTGACAATGCGCCGGCCCATAACGCACAGAAATGGCTCCGCATTTACATAATCACATGAAATCTAAACCATCTCGTAATACGGCCGGCACCGGCATAGGAACTAGGTAGGAAAATATGCAGCTTCCCAGTGGAATTAATATTTCCACTAAAATAACATTCTGCATTTTATACCTGCTCACAACACTACAGACGAGCATTTTAAAAATCAGCCCTCCTTCTGCACGCATTCGATCCCCCTACTCATTTAAGTCCGGGGCATTATGTGGTGCTCTGACAAAGCACTTAAAGCATTTATGTTTAACACACACACACAAACTTCCAGAACCCAAGCCTAGCATATGTTATGTTCTCGTGTCACTCTTAAAAAACGACAATTTAATGAAATCAAAGCTCAATTAAATAAATCTCGGAGACGTTTGATAAGCAAACAGTGGATATATCTCCTCGTTCAAACACTGATATTTACATACAAGCACCAGACATGATTTCCTTCTAAACTGTTTCTCAGCACGTGGCCCAACTGTAAGACTCAACATCTTGTACCTAATACACAAGATAAACCTGTCAAGAAACTTCCCGGGTCCCTATAGCAACAGAGCGCACACACTAAACAAGCCTCCTTATCCGGCGCTTGAAACAACATGGAGCCGCTCATCTGACGTCTGCCACGTTGGCCATTAATATTGCAAAAGATGTATAAAAAGGTCAAAGGGTTGCCGAAGATATGGCTCCAGCAAGGCAGGGGAAGGAGTAATTACCCGCTGAATAATCGCACTTCTGATTACAGCTCAGAAAGTTCGCTCTTGTCGGCATGTGGAACGTTACTGTACCTCAAATACAAAGTGTAAATTATCCCTCCATTATCTTCTGCTTTAGCCTCTACTAGGGTGGCGAGGGGGGCCCATCCAGGGGAGAACGTTTCGGGCGCTGGGCAGATACACCCAGGACAGGACGCCAATCTATCACTGGGTACTCACTCACTCATACAGACACACTCTATATGGGGCTATTTGGAGAATTCACTTGATTTCAATGTTTTTGAACTGTGGGAGGAAACCGGAGAACCCAGAGGAAACCCACGGAACATGAAAACTCCACCCAGATTGGGATTCGAACCGGGAATCCCTAGCGCTGAGAGGCGAACATGCCAACCACTAAGCCACCCTGCCATCCAAAATGTATATTATATTATCCATCCATCATGTTCCGCTTTATCCTATATTAGGGTCGTGGTGGGGTTCCCCATGCCCATCCAGGGAAGAACGTTTCGGGCGCTGGGCAGATACACCCAAGACAGGACGCCAATCTATCACTGGGCACACACTCACTCCCATAGACACACTCTATATGGGGCAATTTGGAGAATTCAATTGACCTTGATCCATGTTTTTGAACAGTGGGAGGAAACCCACGCAGACACGGAACATCGAAACACCCAGATTGGGATACGAACCGGGAATCCCTAGCGCTGAGAGGTGAACATGCCAACCACTATGCCGCCCTAAGTGTATATTATATTATATTATATCAAATATAATAATGTGGCAGGAATGAATGATTAAAACTCCACCCAAAGAAAAGGAAAACAGAAACGGCCGAACGATCAAGAAATGGAAACGATTTGCCCGCCGTCCGCCACCCGCCGTCCGCCGCCCCACCATCCACAAGTGGCCTTTTCCCAAAGTACACACACGAAGCCAGAGTTGGTTAAAATGATTACTATTCCATTATTAGCAGAAATATTTGCGTTATTTTTGCAGAGTGTCGAAGGCAGACTCGCACAGCGGGGCGCTATCAGTAGGAGTGTACAAATACAAACACATTTGTCAGAGTTATTGACCTTTATCTCTCCACTTTCTTGACAGCCTTCTCCAGTTATTGACAATCCAAACACACGGGGCAAAGCATAACCTTTCATTTACCAAGCCGTCGCTCCCTCAGCCTCTCTCTCGCTCCCTCGCTCCCTTTTCACTGGCAATTTGTTTAAATAACACACCAGACAATAGTACTGTTCATTTCTGCCATTTCTCTTTCTCTCCAAATTTTACTAGATAATGTCATTAGGCAGCTACAATGCCGCCCCGAGATACGCAGATATTTCACGTCTTCGCCGCAGCTTTGACACGGTGACGTTACCGCCGAGTGTCTCTCTGCCCGATTTGTTTGCTTACAATGTCATAAATATATCATGAACCTCGGATCGCTTAGCCGAGCCATTTATCCATCCGTCGAGCCTCTCAGGGCTTTCCCCCTGCACGTGCATGCGGTTGCACCGGGCGAAGGAGCACCGTTTCCCCCAGATTTATTCCACACCAAACACACGACGGTGACTCAGCCATAATTATCACTTGAAATCAAATCTTTCCTCTGGAACATAAAATTACATCAAATCAAACTGAGCCTAAATGGCAAAAATCCTATAAGGGTGTGTAAAATCGGATATGCTCGCTAAGGAGGCACTAAGGAAATTCATGCCTCCCTGTTTAATGTGAAGCACCACGCAGTCATATATTCATTTACCGCGCCTAAAAAGACAAGCTCAATGAAGATAAATTACATTCCGAACACTCTAATGATGCTCCTGGAAAATTACCAGGCTTTTCTCATCGCATCCTCTTGCATTTCGGCGTGAAAAATAGCATACATAAAATATGTGAATCCCCACCAGTCAGCCGCTCTCTGGGCACTTCAGAGCTGGAAATTAAATTTTAAACAATCCAGACCAGTGTTTGGTGACCACGGTTAATCATCAAGAAACAAAGACATCAAACAATATTTGATAATGAGAAAAATGCCTCCAGGATATTGGGAACGGGGGAGAGGAAAAACCCAGCGTGAGGCGCGCCGGCAGAGGTAGTGGCAGTCCAGACACCGAGACCCACGCCTGCACGTCTGCCTTCCCGCCCTCTCGCTTTCTCCCGCTCCCTCTCGGTTACTAAAAACAAAAAAAAAAACACACAAACCACACACTAATGGAGACGAGTGAAAGAGCAGCATGTCCTTCTTTTACAGGTTTTAACTCCGAGGTTTTAAGTTCCCGTTGTGATAATTACAACTCAGTGTGGGAATTCAACAAAGACATCAGAATTGTAGAACGCGATGCAGATTCAGTTTGAACTTCACTGCATCACAACTGAACCTAATTATCGGTTCAGATGCCTCTGTGATGACCCAACTGCGCCCTGCTAAAAAAGCGAGAGTTTCCTTTGTTTTTTGAAAGGAATTCATTTTCAGTTTTAATACTTATCTTTCTTTTAAACGATTGTTGTAAATGTTAGAATTCCGCCTCTTTAGGAGTCTTAATTTATTGGCAATAATTCACAAAAAGAATAGAAATAAATAACTCCCGTGTTTTAATTTCATCTAATTCGTTTAATAGAGTTAGTGGGACATTTTTATTGAACATATATATTAATTAAAATAATCAAAGCACCACCATGAATTTTATTTGCTTTTTTTTTTTTTTTTTTTTTAAAGCATAATGGTAAATTTATATGTGAAAATCAAACTATTGTAATTATAATCTCTCGAGATGTCTGTAAATCTGGTTGCAGATTATTATGGGTTTAATCTTTATATATGTTTAAATACTATAATATTTTACTTTTTGTAAAAGCAGTTAATTATAAATTTACAAGTTAAAAAAGGTTCATGATGTATATAAGTACACTACTAGTGGAATTTGAGAATTTTTTCTCTATGTCCATATGACAATTATCAATTTAAATTAAATCATGCTATTAACTATATATATATATATATATATATATATATATATATATATATATATATATATATATATATATATAACAAAAAATTTAAATACTGTAACATATATACAAACAAAAATATATACTACAACTAGTATGATTTGATAAATGATTAACTATTCAGGCTTTATTATATATTTTATTATATACTATATATTATATAAATAAGTGTATTAGAAAAAAATATATAAATGATTTATTTGATTACAAAAAAACCTGCCTTTCCTCTCTCTTTAAACTTCCTTATGTCAGAGTAATTAGTATGGAGCAGAAATGGTTGCTATCAAGGGCAGGGGGTGAGGGCTGCCCTTTCCTCTCCTCAGAGAGTGTATTACTAGGTTAGACCTGATTGACGCACCGTTAACAGTTTGGAGAAATCTGGGGCCGTTCTGCAGCGCTGCCACTTCACTCATGCAAATGGCACCAGAGCTTCCCTCTGACAATGATTAATGAGCCTGCGCTGCGGTCTTTGTTCCAGCTTTCTCCTATTTAGTATGAAATACAATCCGCGAGCATTATCTATCCCCGATTAACCCAATACGTTTGTTCATAATGCACATGTTTTTCGAAGCAATTTACGGCAAGGGAGGAGGCCGTTGTGAGCATGATTACATTTAATTACTCAGCATCTAATTACATTCATTAAATGCTAATAAAATAAATGAATAAGCGGCTTTAAATTCTGTGTAACTCGCAGCTCATGTTGTTAACCGTGTAAAATATGACTCTAAAATTTCAGGGCTCAACAGCGCAATTCGTAACGTGTTACTGATACTTTTTCCAATATTATGATGCAATGCTTATGCTGGGCGTTTCCTGGGTTTTCGATTACACCACATTAATGAGGAACTCGAGACCATTATAGATTCCGCCTAAAGTGAACAAGAGTTTAATGTTGTCATAGTCAGTGTATAGTTACATAATATCAAGCACATACGCACATTAATACATATTCATGTTGGTGGAATATGGCAAACATATAATGCTGACTGTTGTCCATCTGTTACTGAACCCCCACCTCCTCCTTCAATGGAAAGGGACCACCACTGACCAGATGTTGTCTCGTTTCAACACATCACTGACACTGACATGATAGTGACACCGAAATGGACTGTGTTGATTCTAGTGTTTCTACATTAAACTTTGCAGTCTTATATTACACCTTGGCCAATTCATTAACGTCGCAGACCACCGTTAGAACGTTTTAAAACTGATGAGATCGTCTTATGTCCTGCACACGAACACCGTTGTTCTCAGTTTTCTATTTTTCAATTTCTCACAGTTTTCGACTGTCATCGCTGATTCTATACATTTTTGGTAATATATATAAATATCATATATCATATATTAGTTTTGCACAGATCGCATTCTGCGCAACAGATGTTTACACTTTTTTTAATTTGATATATATATATATATATATATATATATATATATATATATATATATATATATATATATATATATATATATATGTGTCAATATTATATATCAATATTGTGTAAGTCAAATAAAAAAAACCATCTGTTTTTATATATATATATATATATATATATATATATATATATATATATATATATATATATATATATATATACACACACACACACATATATACATATATATATATATATATATATATATATATATATATATATATATATATATATATATATATATATATATATATATATATATATATACACAGTGTGTATGTGAGTTTATGTATATGTGTATGTGAGTAAAAATAGTATATATATATATATATATATATATATATATATATATATATATATATATATATATATATATATATATATACACACACACACACATACATACACACTGTGTGTATGTAAGATGTTAATTTTTAATACTTGATAATAAGAATTTAATAGTACAGTATAATCTTGACTCCTAATTACAGTGAGTGTATTAAACACATTTCATTATTAAAATACAGCTTAATCTTTGCTCATAATAATGCAAATAGTAACTTTATGTTCACCTGAGTTGTATTAAGGCTCACTTGAAAAACCTTCCAGCGCAGATGGTAAACTTTAAACCTGAACAAATTCTACAGTGAAAACTCCCCAGGTTTATGTTACAGCATAAACAAAACTGATTCCGACTCTGAGTGACACAAATGGTCACGCAACTAAGCAGGAACCTTGCAGCTCTTGTGTGAGAGGGAATATAATTGCATCACAGATGATAAGGTATAGTGGCACCATTAGAAATGCAGTGCTTAGCACTACAATGGTGCAGCGAAAGCCGCAGAGCAGAGATCATTGGAGCGTCTCTTGGATATCAGAGGAAAACATCCTTTGCAAATTCATCTCCCACTGTGAGCAGGCTTCACAGCTGGTTAACGGCACCGCGTGTACCACTGGGCTGTTTACACACCACCTCGCTCCCCCTTCCTCCTCATCCTCACACAACAGCGTCTCTGTCCAGCTTGCCCTCGAACCCAGGACCTCTGATCTTTGCCTTTATAGTCATTAAAGGGCTTTGATTTTGTCTTTTTAAAACCATCCCGCCACGCCGATCCCGTCATGCTCATTACACACACGCCACTTCCTCAACCGCCGAATCTCTGCTACCTGGAAAGAAAAACGAACTCCGTCCTCAATGACCTCAGTCTGTTTATTCGTAATGCCGACTTACACCCCAGATCGTTATCTGTTCGGCACAGCCTAAAAGCTGGCAAACCATAGGTGTCACCAAACCTGGCATGATGGGTCATATTTATGAGTGACGCGCCCTGCGGGAACATGCCTGGAACACCTTGCATAGTTTTTAAGGCACATCATTCTAGTTACAACATGAACGTACAACAAGATCACAATGGACAGATGCCACACTAATTATGAATAACGTTTCCTAACTAGTGATTCATAAGAAATTTGGTTTTAAACAGTAGAACCTGCTGCACCATGTTGCTACAGTCATCATTAAACTGGTTATAACATTTAGAATCGCTCTTTAAAAGTAGATCATTTCTGATTTTGGTATCAAAACTTTGGACACGCCCCCTTCTTGCTCTAGTAACTATGTCCTCCACTTATTATATAGATGGACTTTGTAGTTTTACAATTACAGACTGTAGTCCATCTGTTAGTCCCCTGTTGGTTCTCTGTTCTCTATTGGTCAGCAGCATCACAGAACAGGTATCATTTGGGTGGTGGATTGTTTATTGTCTGTTCTGCAGTGACACTGATGTGGTGAGGGGGTTTTAGTGCAGCCTTAGTTTCATTTCTCCACTTCAGTGACACTGCTGGGATAGGAATAATGCACAAATCAAATAATCCCTGTTCTGTGGTGGTACTATTGGGGTTCTGACCATTAGAGAACAGAGTAAAGGGGACGTACACAGTATGTACTGTAGAACACAAACAGATGGACAGTCGGTAACTGTAGAACTACAAAGTCCATCTTTACATGAAGTGGAACTCAGATTGTGGACAATAAGTTGAGCTTAAAGGAGGAATATACAAGCTGCAGACATACACAATAACATTAAACATTACAGACAAATATACAATCTATACTCTATACTGTAGGTCATTTACAGATGATGTTTGAATGTAATTTTTGTCATTTCTGCAGATATTACATTCTTCGAAAGAACACACTTTTTTTCCCAGATCGAGCTGTTTTAATGGAAATTAATAATAAAAACAAATATATGGGAATATCAGTATTATTTTACAGTATTATATAGCTGTACTATACGTTCACTGAGATACCGCTAGATCGTTACTTCAAAGATAATTGTTTGCATTCAGAGTTTTATTACTATTTTTTTTTTTGCAAAAGAAGACAATTATTACACAGTCTATACCTGAGTGTCCTGAACTGTTGCTGTTGCCTGGCCATTCAAGGAGGATGAGTCCCCCACTGAGTCTGGGTCCATCTGGGTCCATCTACACTAGAGAGTTTTTCCTCAACGCTTGCTTTGCTTTGGTTTGCTCTTTGGGATTCAGGTTTAGAACACTGTGAAGCTGCTTTGAGACGATGTACTATTATAAAAAACTCAATATGAGTCAATAAACGTGAACATGAATTTAAATATGGATTTAATTTTTTTTATGTGTACAGTTTAATTTATTTATTTTTTTTATGTGTATAGTTCTATTTAATTCATTCATTCATTCATTATCTGCCGCTTTATCCTCTCTTAGGGTCGCGGTGGGGTTCCCCATGCCCATCCAGGGGAGAACATCTCGGGCGCTGGGCAGATAGACCCAGGACAGGGCACCAATCCATCGCTGGGAAGTTCTATTTAATATTTCTATTATTTATGGAACCCATAAAGGAGTATGAGTATCTATTTGTTTATTTATGTTTCTTAAGTGATATTATCACCCCCCGCACTCCACCCCCTTTGATATGTCCCTGATCCAAGATCCAGGCTGGTAACAACCCCCCTAAAAAATAGTTCTTCCATTACAAGAACCTGTGACAGAGGTCCTCATTGTTTCAACAGTAAAGAGCTCAGAGCTTTGAAATAAGCTTCACCTTTAACACGCTGTTCTCCATTTAAAATAAAACAACACTTCACCTACAGCGGCGCTGCAACGACATCTTTAAATCTGCTTTATTAACATTCAGACTAATGAGCTGTACCCAGCTATAGCCATCTACGTTTATCTGAATGAACCCTACACACTGAGTGCAGGTACCATTTGGGGCTTATGTTTATCATTAAAAACATTTCTGACTGTATACATTGAAATTAACAGCCCGTTGAGTTAAAATGCTGCCCGTTTCTTCCTTCCTTTATTCATTTATTAAACTCGTTTATTCTTATTAGAGTTGGGAGATGCCGGAAACAGTAACAGTAGAACAGTTCTCAGAGAAACAAATGCCGAAAAAATACCCTGAACAGGTATGCACTCCATCTCAGGACCAACACAGGTGCATGGCCACATAGGAATCCCATGGAGAGACAAGGAGAACATGCAAACTTCACACAGAAAGTACACTATTCATTCTCTCTGAGAATAAACCTAGGGCATTTTGGTTGTAAAGTGGGAGTTTTAACTACCCCAACCCCCCATTTTTTTTCATTCATGATCTCCCGCTTTATCCTCTATTAGGGTCGCGGGGGGCGGCACGGTGGCTTAGTGGTTAGCACGTTCTCCTCTCAGCTCTAGGGATTCCCGGTTCGAATCCCCATCTGGGTGGAGTTTCCATGTTCTCCCCGTGTCCGCGTGGGTTTCCTCCGGGTTCTCCGGTTTCCTCCCACAGTCCAAAAATATGGATCAAGTTAATTGAGTTCTCTAAATTCCCCCATATAAAGTGTGCTTGAGTGTGTGAGTGTGTGCCCAGCGATGGATTGGCGCCCTGTCCTGGGTGTATCTGCCCAGCGCCCGAGACGTTCTCCCCTGGATGGGCATGGGGAACCCCACCGCGACCCTAATAGAGGATAAAGCGGGAGATAATGAATGAATGAATGAAAGGGGTTCCCCATGCCCATCCAGGGGAGAACATCTCGGGCGCTGGGCAGATACACCCAGGACAGGGCGCCAATCCATCACTGGGCACACACTCACTCACACAAACACACTCTATATGGGGCAATTTTGAGAATTCAATTGACTTGATCCATGTTTTTGGACTGTGGGAGGAAACCGGAGAACCCGGAGGAAACCCACGCGGACACAGGGAGAACATGGAAACTCCACCCAGATGGGGATTCGAACCGAGAAACCCTAGCGCTGAGAGGAGAACATGCTAACCACTAAGCCACCGTGCCGCCCACCCCCCATTTTTAAAAAAAAAATGAAAAATCAAAATGGTACTTAAGTAATGATCATTTATGCTGATCAAATTAAATAATTTACACATCACAGTTATGGTTTTAATATGTCAAACTCTAAAAAAAAAAATATTGAAAAGATGTAAATACTAAAAATCATAAATAGTTTGGTTCTCTCTCTGATAAAATGTTCGGTACAGAAATAAATCCTGAATGAAGGTGGATCTGTGATTTGTTGGACGTGTCTGACAGCAAACCCACTGGAGCCTCTGCAAGGTCCACGATCTGCCACATGACAGACACAACATTCACATCTAGAGGCTATAAATATCTCAGGACCTACCTTTGGATGGTGGACCAGACCTCATGCAGACATGCGAAGAACATGGAACGTCAACACAGCGAGGACGGAGGGTGCAAAAACTTTTTTCTTTTTGTGAGAAACAGCGCCAATCTAAAAAAAAAAAAATAATAAACATTGAAGAATCAAACATATTCAAATGCGCATAGAGAAAATTACAGGGTGTTCAAGTATTAGCGGCATCCGTTGTTCATGAGGGATTATAGCAGATGTGGCCACCGTTGTTGATAGATTATAGCAGATGTTTTAACCGTTTTTTATGAATGATTATAGTAGATGTGGCAACCATTGTTGATTAGGGATTATAGTAAATGTTGGAACTTGTTTATGAGAGATTATAGTAAATGTGTCTACAGTTGTTTATGAGGGATTATAGCAGATGTGGCCACCATTCTTGATAAAAGATTATAGTAGATGTTTTAACTGTTGTTTATGATTGTTGTCTACGATTATAGTAGATGATGCAACCATTGTTGATGAGGGATTACAGTAAATGTGGCTACAGTTGTTTATGAGGGATTATAGCAGATGTGGCAACTGCTGTTAAAGAGAGATTATAGTAAATGTGGCAACTGTTGTTTATGAGGGATTATAGTAGTTGTGGCAACTGTTGTTAATGTGAGATTATAGTAAATGTGGCAACCATTGTTGATGAGGGATTACAGTAAATGTGGCTACTGTTGTTTATGAGGGATCATAGTAGTTGTGGCAACTGTTGTTAATGAGAGATTATAGTAAATGTGGCAACTGTTGTTGATGAGAGATTATAGTAGATGATTTAACTGTTGTTTATGAACGATTATAGTAGATGTGGCAACCAATGTTGATGAGGGATTACAGTAAATGTGACTACTGTGTTTATGAGGGATTATAGCAGATGTGGCAACTGTTGTTGAACAGAGAATATAATAAATGTGGATACTGTTGTTTATGAGGGATTATAGTAGTTGTGGCAACTGTTGTTAAAGAGAGATTATGGTAAATGTGGCTACTGTTGTTTATGAGGGATCATAGTAGTTGTGGCAACTGCTGTTAAAAAGAGATTATAGTAAATGTGGCTACTGTTGTTTATGAGGGATCATAGTAGTTGTGGCAACTGTTGTTACTGAGAGATTATAGTAAATGTGGCTACTGTTGTTTATGAGAGATCATAGTAGTTGTGGCAACTGCTGTTAAAGAGAAATTATGGTAAATGTGGCTACAGTTGTTTATGAGGGATTATAGCAGATGTGGCAACTGTTGTTAATGAGAGATTATAGTAAATGTGGCAACTGTTGTTGATGAGAGATTATAGTAGACGATTTAACTGTTGTTTATGAACGATTATAGTAGATGTGGCAACCATTGTTGATGAGGGATTACAGTAAATGTGACTACTGTTGTTTATGAGGGATCATAGCAGTTGTGGCAACTGCTGTTAAAGAGAGATTATAGTAAATGTGGCTACTGTTGTTTATGAGGGATCATAGTAGTTGTGGCAACTGCTGTTAAAGAGAGATTATGGTAAATGTGGCTACTGTTGTTTATGAGGGATCATAGTAGTTGTGGCAACTGCTGTTAAAAAGAGATTATAGTAAATGTGGCTACTGTTGTTTATGAGGGATCATAGTAGTTGTGGCAACTGTTGTTACTGAGAGATTATAGTAAATGTGGCTACTGTTGTTTATGAGAGATCATAGTAGTTGTGGCAACTGCTGTTAAAGAGAGATTATGGTAAATGTGGCTACAGTTGTTTATGAGGGATTATAGCAGATGTGGCAACTGTTGTTAATGAGAGATTATAGTAAATGTGGCAACTGTTGTTGATGAGAGATTATAGTAGACGATTTAACTGTTGTTTATGAGGGATTATAGTAGATGTGGCAACTATTGTTGATGAGGGATTACAGTAAATGTGGCTACTGTCCTTTATGAGGGATTATAGCAGATGTGGCAACTGTTGTTAAAGAGAGTATATAATAAATGTGGCTACTGTTGTTTATGAGGGATTATAGTAGTTGTGGCAACTGTTGTTGATGAGAGATTATGGTCATAAAAAATGATTTTTTTGTTTGTCACGTGACGTTACCTGGACTTGAGAAACCGGTTTATATAAGACTATTCATAATTAAACTAATTGTTTGTAACGATTTTTTTTAGAGATTAGTTGAATTAATTATTAATTATTGAATGTGATTAGGTGAGTGTAATTATTAGTAGTTATGATATGGTTTATATACGCTGTGACGCTCACCTTAATAATTCGTTTATTCCCCATTAAAATGAAGTCAAACCGCTGCAACGCAAAAAAAAATTAAACATTTCTCACTAAGTATCGCTGCCCGCTTCACATTATAATGTTATATTAATTTTTTATTAATAATTATTATTTAATTAATGAATTGAAATCACGTGCGTTACCTCAGCCTCTTCACCTTCAGACCGGTTTACTCCGCCTTCACCCTTCAGGCTGGGTCTCAGCCAATCAATTTCATCTACACTTGAACCTGTCACGTCGAACCAATCAGAACGGCGCTTTCGTTGTGACGCCCGCCTTTCAAGTCTTTCGCGGGAGTTAGCCAGGAAGTGAAGTCGGCAGCTCTTTAATGGCGAGCTGTTTGCGTTAAAGCGCGTGTTTTTTGGAGGGAAACACGTCGGATTCGCTGAAGTCAGAACCCCGCGGCTGTGGAAGGTACACCGACTGTTCCGATAACGGCCGCAGGGCTGTCTGCGGCGGCAGGGACGCTGTCGGTGGTCGTGTCCCAAACGGTTGGCTGTGTGACGCGCGGAGGGCTGAAGCGATCTGTGTTTACATTGCGTCGTACACTATGTAGGGCGCCTACAGAGGGAGGACGGTGGTATTTAGCATCGTGCCATCGGTATAGCGGATAACGGAGCCGTTTTAAGTGCGTTTAGGTAAAGATATACACACCGAGGGGCGGCACGGTGCCTTAGTGGTTTAGCATGTTCTCCTCTCAGCACTAGGGATTCCCGGTTCGAATCCCCATCTGGGTGGAGTTTCCATGTCCTGTGTCTGCGTGAGTTTCCTCCGGGTTCTCCGGTTTCCTCCCATAGTCCAAAAACATGGATCAAGGTCAAATTAATTCTCCAAATTGCCCCTTATAGAGTGTGTCTGTGTGTGTGAGTGTGTGTCCAGTGATAGATTGGCGCCCTGTCCTGGGTGTATCTGCCCAGCTCCCGAAACGTTCTCCTAATAGAGGATAAAGTGGAAGATGATGGATGGATGGATATACACCGAGGAGCTACGAGTAGTTTGATTTTTTTTTTGGTTTAAACATCCATCCATCCATTATCTTCTGCTTTATCCTCTATTAGGGTCGAGGCGGGGTTCCCCATGCCCATCCAGAGGAGAACGTTTTGGGCGCTGGCCAGAAACACCCAGGACAGGGCACCAATATATCGCTGACACACTCACTCACATATACACACTCTATATGGGGCAATTTGGAGAATTCATTTGACCTTGATCCATGATTTTGGACTGTGGGAGGAAACCAGAGAACCCGGAGGAAACTCACGCAGACACAGAACATGGAAACTCCACCCAGATGGGGATTCGAACCGGGAATCCTTAGTGCTGAGAGGAGAACATGCTAACCACTAAGCCACCGTGCCGCCCCAAACTAATTCTGTTTACGTCACACCTGTAGAACCAGTGTCTACTACACTTTCATTCCGTAATATTCCCCCCCCCACCCATTAAGAGTAAAGATCAATCCATCATCTTCCGCTTTATCCTCTATTAGGGGGGGAGGGGGGGTTCCCCATGCCCATCCAGGGGAGAACGTTTCAGGCGCTGGGTAGATACACCCAGGACAGGACGCCATACACTCACTCGCACAGACGCACTCTATATGGGGCAATTTGGAAACACCCAGATTGGGATTCGAACCGGGAATCCCTAGAGCTGAGAGGAGAACATGCCAACCACTAAGCCACCGTGCCACCATAAGAGTAACGATCTGCTTAGCTAAAGTTTTGCTCAATGAAGTCGTTATGAGGTGAAAGATGATTCAAATAAATAGAATAGATGGTCACATGATATTCAATTAATAACAGCATCTCCATCATCCCTCACATGAGCTTAATACTGACATGTTTAAAAAATGTGAAATGAAAAATGTGAAGGTTTTTGGGAAGCGGAAATTTCAAGACGCCGGAGACCCTGAGACAAAACAAAGTGTCGTAAGAAAACTAGCTTCTGGCGTGAAGAATAGTGTATCAATTTTCAAGTGGTGGGTCATTAAGGATGTAGAGGAAATAGATGTATAAATATGGCACAGCAGTGAGCTCCTGACCCATAGAAGGTCCCAGTTCTGATACTCATTTGGGGAAAACACCAATCGCTGTGCGGTCTGCATGTCCTTCCTGTGCCTGTGTGGGTTTTCCCCTGGTGCTAGAATTTCTTTCTAAATTCTCAAAACTTTTTGATACTAATTGGGTCCCACGCTGTATCGTCTGTGAACTATAAAGTATGGTGTAACCGATGATCTCCCTCATTCAAAACTTTACCATTAAACCCTATTGATCATAGTAGTATGATTTATTTACACACATATATATATATATATATATATATATATAGTGTGTGTATATGGGGCAGCACGGTGGCTTAGTGGTTGGCATGTTCTCCTCTCAGCGCTAGGGGTTCCTGGTTCGAATCCCCATCTGGTTGGAGTTTCCATGTTCTCCCCGTGTCCATGTGGGTTTCCTCCGGGTTCTCCGGTTTCCTCCCACAGTCCAAAAACATTGATCAAGGTCAATTGAGTTCTCCAAATTGCCCCATATATAGTGTCTGTGTGAGTGAATGTGTGCCCAGTGATAGATTGGCGTCCTGTCCTGGGTGTATCTGCCCAGTGCCTGAAACGCTCTCCCCTGGATGGGCATGGGAATCCCCCCCCCCCGACCCTAGTAGAGGATAAAGCAGAAGATCATGGATGGATGTAATATATATATATATATATATAATGTGTGTTTGTCTTTGTGCAATTTTCATTCATTCATTATCTTCCACTTTATCCTCTATTAGGGTCGCGGGGGGGGGGTTCCCCATGCCCATCCAGGGGAGAACGTTTCGGGTGCTGGGCAGATACACCCAGGACAGGGCATCAACCCATCGCTGGGCACACACTCACTCACACACACACTCTATATGGGGCAATTTGGAGAACTCAATTGACTTGATCCATGTTTTTGGACTGTGGGAGAAAACCGGAGAACCCGGAGGAAACTCACACGGACACGGGGAGAACACGGAAACTCCACCCAGATGGGGATTCGAACCGGGAATCCCTAGAGCTGAGAGGCGAACGTGCTAACCACTAAGCCACCGTGCCGCCCCTTCGTGCAATTTAAGTACAGTTAATAAATAATACTGTGTGCTGTTTGATATTAGTTGTCTATGAACCACAAAGTGTGTCCAACATTGTTGTGTAGTCTAACCATTTACACCATAAATGTAAAAAAAAAATGACACAATAAATGCAAAGCAGTAAAGTAGATCAGATTTTGCTGAAACGAGCAGAAGGATGAGAGCATTGTTAGATAATAGTCATGGTAGTCATTAGCTAACAATGCTGTCATCTTCCCATTAACAGCTTTTATTCCAAGTTGAAATTGTCTCCGACGTGATGGTGACAGTTCCTGTCCTGTGTCTAAAAGCAGGAAACATTGTGTCAACTGGCATCATACATAAATGACAGCAGTGCTCAGGCTTGCCTGGGCTTGTGTTTCAGCCGGTGTCAGCAGCAGTCTGGGGCTGGAAGGCTTATTGGGTTCTATTGCAGTCAGTTTTGTGGTCAATGATACATTCTTAAGCAATGATCTAAAAGTCGCAGTTACAACCTCGCTGATGTGCCTTTCAGACATTATAGTTGTGGCAACATGCATGCACTTGTTACGATTACTGTTAATAAATGCATTATTCCTTAGTTAATGCACTTCTGTCTGTGTGAGTGTACCCTGGGGCATTATTACTGACATATGTAATGCACCTGGTGGTGAATCGTGCCATCCTAACTGTTCTGAATGGGTCTCTTGTCCCTTCTTTTGCTCTGGAGCTAGACTGCAGTGTAAAATGAAGATTTCTCAAGCAGAATACAGAACGATTTCCAAGTTCATGGAGAAGCTTCGGCCCACGCGCCAATGTATGAAGATCCTGAAGGACAGATTCCCCAAGTAAGTTTCCAATCACCTGCATTTTGACTTTATGTAAATTAGCAGTCTTCAGGTTGGGTACCATAATAAAGTAAAATACAAAATACCTCATCATCTCATCTCACATGTACTAAGTCAATACATATATACATATATTTATATATTATATTTATAGTTAAATATTTGTAGTGATATGTTATATATTTATAGTGATATACTATTATATTTCACATACACTTATATATGCTGCTATATTTATATTTTATATTCTATATTTATTTCTATTCTATACTACTTTTATATATAGTATATATATTCATTCATTCATTCATGATCTCCCGCTTTATCCTCTATTAGGGTCGCGGGGGGGTTCCACATGCCCATCCAGGGGAGAACATCTCGGGCACTGGGCAGATACACCCAGGACAGGGCGCCAATCCATCGCTGGGCACACACTCACACTCACATACACACTCTATATGGGGCAATTTTGAGAATTCAATTGACTTGATCCATGTTTTTGGACTGTGGGAGGAAACTGGAGAACCCGGAGGAAACCCACACGGACACGGGGAGAACATGGAAACTCCACGTAGATGGGAAGTCGAACCGGGACTCCCTAGCGCTGAGAGGCGACCGTGCTAACCACTAAGCCACTGTGCCGATTTAGTGTGTATATATTCATCCATTATCTCCCGCTTTATCCTCTATTAGGGTCACGGTGGGGTTCCCCATGCCCATCCAGGGGAGAACGTCTCGGGCGCTGGGCAGATAGACCCAGGACAGGGCGCCAATCTTTCGCTGGGCACACACTTACTCACACAGACACACTGTATATGGGGCAATTTTGAGAATTCAATTGACTTGATCCATGTTTTTGGACTGTGGGAGGAAACCGGAGAACCTGGAGGAAACCCACGCGGACACGGGGAGAACACGGGACTCCCTAGCGCTGAGAGGCGAACGTGCTGACAACTAAGCCACCGTGCTGCCCTATTTCTCAAATAATATTTTTATATTTGATATCATTTTCAGATATTTGTTTAGGGCGGCACGGTGATTTAGTGGTTGCCACTCAGCACTAGGGATTCCCAGTTCCAATCCCCATCTGGGTGGAGTTTCCATGTTCTCCCCGTTTCTCCCTGGGTTTCCTCCGGGTTCTCCGGTTTCCTCCCACAGTCCAAAAACATGGATCAAGTCAATTGAGTTCTCCAAATTGCCCCATATAGAGTGTGAGTGTGTACCCAGCGATAGGTTGGCGCACTGTCCAGGGTGTATCTACCCAGCGCCCGAAACGTTCTCCCCTGGATGGGCATGGGGACCCCCCCCCCCACGACCCTAATATAGGATAAAGTGGAAGATAATGGATGGATGGATATTTATTTAAACAGACAACAGACTGACACGCCAGCTTAATAGCCCTCTGTATTTTATAAAGCAGTCTATAAACACACCCCTAAACGTTACACATATTTACACATTCCTTCCCCTTCAATGATCCCGAGACTTAACGCGATGTGTTTTGGGAATTTGTTATGGATCAGAAATGAACGCGCATGCCGTTGTTTGGAGTTCTAAACCCGATCCAGATTTTTAAGGTGGTGATATTATGCGCTTATTGCTTGGGTGCGAACTCTATTGTGGATGGACTGAATAAGCTGGGGTTAATGGTTTTGTTTGTGTGTCGCCGTGACAATGAGGGACTGCTCTTTATTGAATGTAACACATGTAATCCCCCAAGGCTTCAGCTGCAGCCTCGTTCCTTTAGAGGTCACTTAGGCACTCGCATGAATTGGGAGCTTCCTAGTTTCATAGTGCTGTAATCACTGCTGGAATAAGGCACGGGGTCCCCAAGGGACACGCAGCCTGCAGTGAACATGCCTTTGTTATTGGCGTCAGCATTTTATAGAATATGATATGTGTTAGGCTGATCCCCCAGCCACTTTTTTATATCCTATTGTCCTTGCAGACTACCCTGATGTATGACCTAATTTTCATGTATTTTCATTCCGTGAATAAATCTGTGTTGTGTTTTGGGCAGTTGTTCCAAAATTGGATCCAGTTAATATTTTCTTTTTTTTTTTCCCTCCTTCCCATTTTTACCGACTAGGATAAAAAAAAATAAATAAAAAAAAAGAGAGAGAGAGAAAATCCTCGGTTGGGTGGCTGACTGTACGCAGCAATAAATGTTAGTGTTAGAAAGTGTTTATTCCTCTCGCTGTTATTGTTCATATTTCCAGATTGTAAAAAAACAAAATCTCGGCGTGGCCCCCGCGTTTTTAAAAACACGAATGTTATCTAAGAATGTGACAGACAGGCTCGGCGGTAGTGTTTTTCACAGCCTGCAAAATTATTCTGCTTGTCCAATCAGCTGAGCCGGACTCTGGAGGGTTAGTGATTGGACTGGCAGGAAATCAGGCTCTTAAGACATAACATATCGACTAGGCCATCCATCATCTCTTAGCATGCGCTGAGGCACGGCAGTGAGAGGCTGTGATTTTTTTTTCCTCCCTCCGCCGTGCCTCAAAGCCCAGGGCCTTAGTGCTGGATTCGAGACAGGCAGGCTGCCTGAGATTTTTTGGCGGTTTGGGGAACAGCGAGTTCTGTCCTTCAATGCTCCTCGTGCAGCCTGTCCCTGCTGGGAATGCCATGCTCACGGAATCATGGCTGAGAATCCCTCCAATCTCCCAGCCTTGTCACACCCCTCAACCATCTAGCCATGCCGAACGTGTGGCCACGTGGACGTAATGAAAGAATATGCCGTCCCATCAAACCATGTTTTCCCCTTATTCTTCATTTATCATGTGCAGCCTGTGAATCTCAGCCTGTCCTGACTTTAGTAAATCAGATGTGTCCCCTCGGCAGTGCAATAGTCTCAGGTTTATGGACGAATGCATGAGGGGTAAATACACTTTTCCTCTACACGTTTTTAAATGGAGCTTGTCCTGCCGGTGTTGAAATGTGACCTTGTATAGCTGTAAAAATAAATAATATAAACCATACAATATAATCAGCCTTGAAACTCTCAGGGGTCTAAATTCAGTACTCTTAAAGACTGCGAGAGCCATGTTGGATTCAAATAATGAGCTTATCCTCTATTAGGGTCGTGGGGGGGGGGGTTCCCCATGCCCATCCAGGGGAGAACGTCTCGGGCGCCGGGCAGACACACCCAGGACAGGGTGCCAACCCATCGCTGGGCACACACTCACTCACACACACTCTACATGGGGAAATTTGGAGAACTCAATTGACTTGATCCATGTTTTTGGACTGTGGGAGGAAACCGGAGAACCCGGAGGAAACCCACATGTACACGGGGAGAACATGGAAACTCCACCCGGATGGGGATTCGAACAGGGAATCCCTAGCGCTGAGAGGAGAACGTGCCAACCACTAAGCCACCGTGCCGCCCGACTAGGAATCATTTTTTGCAATTAATTCCGATTGAAAACGTTACAGGGCGGCACGGTGGCTTAGTGGTTAGCATGTTCTCCTCTCAGCACTAAGGGTTCCCAGTTCGAATCCCCAATCTGGGTGAAGTTTCCGTGTTCTCCACGTGGGTTTCCTTCGGGTTCTCCGGTTTCCTCCCACAGTCCAAAAACATGGATCAAGTCAATTGAGTTCTCCAAATTGCCCCATATAGAGTGTGTCTGTGTGTGTACCCAGTGATAGATTGGCGTCCTGTCCTGGGTCTATCTGCCCAGCGCCCGAAACGTTCTCTCCCCTGGATGGGCATGGGGAACCCCCCCCCACCGTGACCCTAATAGAGGATAAAGTGGGAGATAATGGATGGATGATTACTCTGTTTTTTATGCTACTGATTGCTATTCTTTTCTGTAGGTTTAATATTAATAAAAAGTATTCGAGCTGCACGGTGGCTTAGTGGTTAGCATGTTCTCCTTTCAGCGTTGGGGATTCCAGGTTCGAATCCCAATCTGGGTGGAGTTTCCATGTTCTCCCCATGTCCGCGTGGGTTTCCTCCGGGTTCTCCGGTTTCCTCCCACAGTCCAAAAACATGGATCAATTCAATTGAGTTCTCCAAATTGCCCCATATAGAGTGTGTCTGTGTGAGTGAGTGTGTGCCCAGTGATAGATTGGCGCCCTGTCCTGGTAATAGAGGATAAAGTGGAAGATAATGGATTGATGGATGAAAATGTTACAGTAAATCGTAAGAACACCTCAATATGGTCATGACGATATATACACAGTGTTATAAATGAAAGTAAATGTCCACTTTGTAGTTGTACAATTACATTCTGTAGTCCATCTGGTTCCCTGCATACCTTCCTGGTTCTACTCTAATGAACAGAACCTCACTAACTAACACAAAACTCATTCACACACACACACACTCTATATGGGGCAATTTGGAGAATTCATTTGACCTTGATCCATGTTTTTGGACTGTGGGAGCAAACCGGAGAACCCGGAGGAAACCCACGTGGACATGGGGAGGACATGGAAACTCCACCCAGATTGGGATTTGAACCAGGAATGCCTTGTGCTGAGAGGAGAACATGCTAACCACTAAGCCACCATGCCGCTCGAATACTTTTTATTAATATTAAACCTACAAAAAAAAATAGCAACCAGTTGCATAAAAAACAGAGTAATCATCCATCCATCCATTATCTCCCACTTTATCCTCTATTAGGGTCACGGGGGGTTCCCCATGCCCATCCAGGGGAGAACGTTTCGGGCGCTGGTCAGATACACCCAGGACAGGACGCCAATCCATCATTGGACACACACTCGCACACAAACACACTCTATATGGGGCAATTTGGAGAACTCAATTGACCTTGATTCATGTTTTTGGGAGTGTGGGAGGAAACTGAGAACCCGGAAGAAACCCACGCGGACACGGGGAGAACATGGAAACTCCACCCAGATGGGGATTCGAACCGGGAGTCCCCAGCACTGAGAGGAGAACATGGTAAACACTAAGCCACCATACCGCCTCATGACACGTTCTCAATGTTCTAAAGTTCTCCGTCAGCTTGTTGTGTTAGTGATTAAATCCAAACACACACACACACTCTATATGGGGCAATTTGGAGAACTCAATTGACTTGATCCATGTTTTTGGACTGTGGCAGGAAACCGGAGAACCCGGAGGAAACCCACGCGCACACGGGGAGAACATGGAAACTCCACACAGATGGGGATTCGAACCGGTAATCTTTAGTGCTGAGAGGAGAACATGCTAAACACTAAGCCACCCTGCCGCCTCATGACACGTTCTTAATGTTCTAAAGTTCTCCGTCAGCTTGTTGTGTTAGTGATTAAATCCAAACACACACACACACACTCTATATGGGGCAATTTGGAGAACTCAATTGACTTGATCCATGTTTTTGGACCGTGGGAGGAAACCGGAGAATCCGGAAGAAAACCCACGCGGACACGGGGAGAACATGGAAACTCCACCCGTATGGGGAATCTCTAGCACTGAGAGGAGAACATGCTAACCACTCAGCCACCGTGCCGCCTCATGACACGTTCTTAATGTTCTAAAGTTCTCCTTCAGCTTATTGTGTTAGTGATTAAATCCAAACACACACACACACTCTATATGGGGCAATTTGGAGAACTCAATTGACTTGATCCATGTTTTTGGACCGTGGGAGGAAACCGGAGAACCCAGAAGAAAACCCACGCGGACACGGGGAGAACATGGAAACTCCACCCATATGGGGAATCTCTAGCACTGAGAGGAGAACATGCTAACCACTAATCCACCATACCGACTCATGACACGTTCTCAATGTTCTAAAGTTCTCCGTCAGCTTGTTGTGTTAGTGATTAAATCCAAACACACACACACACTCTATATGGGGCAATTTGGAGAACTCAATTGACTTGATCCATGTTTTTGGACCGTGGGAGGAAACCGGAGAACCCGGAAGAAAACCCACGGGGAGAACATGGAAACTCCACCCAGATGCGGATTCGAACCGGGAATCCCTATCACTGAGAGGAGAACATGCTAACCACTCAGCCACCGTGCCGCCTCATGACACGTTCTTAATGTTCTAAAGTTCTCCGTCAGCTTGTTGTGTTAGTGATTAAATCCAAACCTGTTTATTTGGCCAAAATGTTGTGTTTATGGCTCATTAGTCTTCATTTGAATGAAATAAACCACTTTTGCTTCTGGAGAACAAGTAACAAATGTTCTTGATATGTTTCCAGGTAACTTTTTTTTTTTTTTTTTATTCCATGAGTAATATTAAGCCTTCGCTCCAGAAGGGTCTAATTTGTCTGTTTCCATTTTCCCACCAGTTGTATAGAATTATGATCCAAATGTAGCCAAACCACATACATGTCCATGTCTGAATCCGCTCGGGTGCAGGATTATGGTCCTGGCCATTTCAAGCAGTTTGGCTGGTGGTTTCGGGGGTGGGGGGGGGGGGGGAGATACTAAGCCTCTCATCTGTATCACTCACGTAACACAGATGTTGGGAGTCATCTGTCAGCCTGGCCTCTCCTGCCGGGCTCGAGTCGTTCTGAAGGGAAAAGAATTGGACACGGTGCTGTCACTTTTCCCCCGCACACAATGGACGGCCATGCAAATCCAGCACACCTCCCGCCTGCCCGGCCTGTCCTGCCTTCACAATGAGACTCGAGTGGGGGGCTCGATGACGGCATGATGGCCCACTGGCGGGATGTGACATCAGGTCCGGGTCTTTTCTCTCTGTCTTTCGGCTTCGGATTAGAATTGGAAATGAACGTGCGCTCTCGAAGCGCTCGTCTGGCTGTGACTGGGATCATGTGCGACCACTGTCATACCCCCCTGTTTTTTTTTTTTTTTTTTTTTTTTTTTTTCTTTCTTTCTCTCCCCCCTCCTTCTTTTTCCCCCCCGTCCCAAGAGTGCGCCGCCTCCGTTGGCCCTCTGCACGCTGCTATGAATGAATTTGGGTGTAATGATCACTCCCCTCTTTCTTATGCAGTCCGGCGTGTTTTGCATATGTCTGTCCAGTCCGGCCTGCGAGAGCGCGAGATAATGGACCGCTGCAGATGCTCGCGTCCGGAATGAATTCGCCGAGAAGCGCCCATTTTCATCCGCTCCCCCATATTCCTCCCGTAGTTTGTATACATTTCCAAAATGGGCCCTAATGTGCCGTTTTCATCAGCGTCGGAGGCGGGCTGCAATATGGTGCCAGTGGCTCGCTTGGGGAATATGAATGTTGATTAAGCATGCACTCAGCCTTTTGAAATTCTGAGGAAGTGTCAGAATAATTGATGTTGAGCAAATGTCAAGCATTTGTTAATTTCTCTGTTATTCGGGGTTTATCTAGTGCGCTCGGCGGAGTAAACCCGAGGCCAGTGTTGTTGTGGCATGTGCCATTGATATGCTGATTTTCTTGGCTGCAGACACTTTGTTTTCGATGGTAATGCTCAAGCTGGGATTTGAAGCAAAGGGGCCACTCATTGATTATTTATTGCAGTTATGGTGTTTATCTCTCTATTACATGCCTGTTAATCCAAAAGGACTGAATTATACGTTAACCAGTCTAAGTACTCTCATGATTACTCAAAATTCATGAGCCGGTTTGCCTTTATTTCAGCTCCTTTCGCTCGCCCGCACGCCAATGTTCTTACTTTTAATGCAAATTGTCTAATTGGTTCCAAGATGTGATTGTAATGATAATTCGGGGCTGTTTGCTCGGTTGTTTTGCTATTTGTAGATACTAAAGATACAGTTTTATATTAAATCCTATTGTATTAGCAACCACAAATGTTTTGCTGTAGTATAAAGTGTTGGGGCGGCACGGTGGCTTAGCGGTTAGCATGTTCTCCTCTCAGCGCTAGGGATTCCCGGTTCGAATCCCCATCTGGGTGGAGTTTCCATGTTCTCCCCGTGTCTGCGTGGGTTTCCTCCGGGTTCTCCGGTTTCCTCCCACAGTCCAAAAACATGGATCAAGGTCAATTGAGTTCTCCAAATTTCCCCATATAGAGTGTGTATGTCTGTGTGAGTGAGTGTGTGCCCAGTGATAGATTGGCGCCCTGTCCTGGGTGTATCTGCCCAGCGCCCGAAACATTCTCCCCTGGATGGGCATGGGGAAACCCCCCCCCCCCCCCCCCCCCCCCCCCCCCCCCCCCCCCCCCCCCCCCCCCCCCCCGCGACCCTAAAAGAGGATAAAGTGGAAGATAATGGATGGATGGATACTGTCAGGGAGGGCAGCATGGTGGTTTAGTGGTTAGCATGTTCTCCTCTCAGCTCTAGGGATTCTTGGTTCGAATCCCAATACGTCCACGTAGGTTTCCTCCGGGTTTTCCGGTTTCCTCCCACAGTCCAAAAACATGGATCAAGCCAATTGAATTCTCCAAATTTTGTCTGTGTGAGTGAGTGTGTGCCCAGTGATAGATTGGCGCCCTGTCCTGGGTGTATCTGCCCAGCGCCCGAAACGTTCTCCCCTGGATGGGCATGGGGAAACCCCCCCCCCCCCGCGACCCTAATAGAGGATAAAGCGAATGGATGAATGAATGAATGAATAAAGTGTTATATATATATATATATATATATATATATATATATTTTACCCATCTATTTGATCGGAATGCTGATCAGTAATCGGGACAAAATAAAATAAATGAATACATGTTAAGATCACCAGTAAATATGAGGCTCTTGTTGTAGCTAGCTGCCAGTCTGGCTCTCAGACCCGCTCTCCAGGGTTGTGGTATCTCCCTTGTGGAAGACCACATGTCTGTCTCACAGTGAGGGCAAAAAGTGGAGCTGGCAGCCTAAGTTTGTGGTTTCGTCCTGGCCGGTGGAGCTCGGTGCTGTCAGGGACACACGACTTCATCGCCGAACTGCGATTGTTTATGTGGTCAAGCCGGAGGTGGAGTGCCAGGAGCAGGACGGATGAGGGATGCGCGGCAGACGTGTCTGGAGCTTGCTTGTTTTGATTCGATGGAAATGAAAGGCTTCCTCGTAAGACGCATGGCCTGTTATTCCTCGCTGAGCTCAGCGCATCAGACTGTAAAATCATCTGCTGAAAGTGGTCTTAAAACCGTTCCCTGCTGCAGCCAAACTCCTTTCTGAGCGTCCTGCACCGAGAAGACTACTATTTTGTTCACGTGTTTGCTTTGTGATGATTTATGCGCCGAGTCCAGGACCTATTGGCAGGGAGAAGTTTTTCAAAATCATCGGCGCTGGGCTTCACAATGACAAATGCAGTATTCAGTCAAATGTGGCACATCCCACTCGCTTACACCAGGCTCTGGGAATGTGCTCTGCTGACTGTAGTACAGTTCTGCAGCTACTGCCTGGGATTTTCGCCTGAGGATCAGCTTGCACACTGGGATCAGATGAAGAAGAGGAACGAAACAAATCGTGCAGAATGGTAAAAGCATCGTAGCCGCGCTTAAGGGAATAGACAACCGGTCAGTCTAATACGCTGCTCTGTCAGGCTGAAGAAAGGGCCGGGCCTGATGGGTAACGGAGGCCACGTCTTCCACGTTGGATGGGAAGTGCTGGAGAAATGTTAACCATTTGCAAAATGATCATAACGTAATAACTGGATCGCACCAGCTGCACACACTTACTTTTCATAGCTAATCACAATTAAAGCGAGGCCGGCGCTCTGGATGTTCCCGTCGTGGAACCGATGACAGCCCCAGGCACTTATTTAAATGATTGTTGAGCTATGTGTGTTTTTAGAGGAGAAAAAAAAAGGTCTAAGAGCAGCGTACAGGAATGTGTCATAGCTTCTGCACTCACAGGTGTTAGAAACATTATAGCCACCATGCTGTCTGTTTTCTCAGTCCCTCGTGACCTACAGAGAACGTACGAATCGCTTATAATTGCAGTTATGGTAGCTATGCAGAATGTCTGAGATTATTAGTGAAAACGCTTTTTTGCTTTAATGCAATTATGTTTATATATAAATATATATATATATATATATATATATATATATATATATGTATAGGGGCGGCACGGTGGCTTAGTGGTTAGCACGTTCGCCTCTCAGCACTAGGGATTCCCGGTTCGAATCTGCATGTTCTCCCCGTGTCCGTGTGGGTTTCCTCCGGGTTCTCCGGTTTCCTCCCACAATTCAAAAACATGGATCAAGGTCAATTGAATTCTCCAAATTGCCCCATATAGAGTGTGTTTGTGTGTGTTAGTGTGCCACTAAGCCACAGTGATGGATTGGCACCCTGTCCTGGATGTATCTGCCCAGCGCCCGAAACGTTCTCCCCTGGATGGGCATGGGGAACCCCCCCGACCCTAAAATAGGATAAAGTGGAAGATAATGAATGAATATATATATATTGCAGCACGGTGGCTTAGTGGTTGGCATGTTCTCCTCTCAGTGCTAGGGTTTCCCGGTTCGAATCCCAATCCGGGTGGAGTTTCCATGTTCTCCCGTGTCCATGTGGGTTTCCTCCGGGTTCTCTGGTTTCCTCCCACAGTCCAAAAACATGGATCAAGTCCATTGAGTTCTCTAAATTGCCCCATATAGAGTGTGTTTGTGTGAGTGTGTGCCCAGCGATGGATTGGCACCCTGTCCTGGGTGTATCTGCCCAGCGCCCGAAACGTTCCCCCCCCCCCCCCCCCCCCCCCCCCCCCCCTGCGACCCTAATGTAGGATAAAGCGGAAGATAATGAATGAATGAGATGTGTGTGTGTGTGTGTGTGTGTGTGTGTATATATATATATATATATATATATATATATATATATATATATATATATATATATATATATATATATATACACCCCAAATATCAGAATCAGAAATCTCAAGTTTTACAGATGTTCCATGAACAAAGACGAATAAAGAAGATAGGTACTAAAATATAAACAGAATTTAAGTAGAATTTAACTCCACTGTAGGGATGAGATGGTGAACTTTTTTTTACATTTTTTTTTTATTATTATTGTCACCCCCTATATCAGTTTGTCTGTGTGTTTGATAAAAAGTTTGCAAATATTATTTCACCCACTTCCCAATTTATCTGATTAAGCTCAAACTTTGAACAATTGTTCATTTTTTGTTTTCTGTCTTTTTGTTTTACTTTTGGTTTTCACAAAACAATATAATATTTTGTCTTATAAGAAGATTTTGTGTTAATATTTCACCAAAGCCCTGTGTCGTCTTTATTCAATAACAACATATGAAGGTGTTTACATTAAATAATAATAAATATAAGAAACTGTAAATTGTTTTTGTGATGGGCGGCACTGTGGCTCAGTGGTTAGTCCCGGTTCGAATCCCAATCTGGGTGGAGTTTCTATGTTCTCCCCGTCTCCACATGGATTTCCTCCCATAGTCCAAAAACATGGATCAAGGTCAATTGCCCCATATAGTGTTTTTTGTCTGAGTGAATGTGTGTCCCGTCCTGGGTGTATCTGCCCAGCGCACGAAATGTTCTCCCCTGGACATGAGGAACCCCCCCCACGACCCTGTAGAGGACAAATCGGAAGATAATGGATGGATGGATGTTTCTGTGATTTCTGGCACTTTTTTTTGGTAAAATTATTTGTTGTTATCGTTACTGTAATCGTGAAAAAGTCGTCCCTACTGCGCTGCCGAGATGAAAATCCTGACCTTAAAACCGAATCCAACTTCCTTTAATTTGAACAAAACCTATAGAACAGAATTCTTGTATTAATGATGGAAGATGAAGGACAGTCCAGAAGCTCTTTATAAAGGTCAGGGTTCTCCAGAGCTCTGGAGATCAATCCATGTGTGAATGATTGATTCTTCATGTTCCCCAAACCCCGATATACCCTTTGAGTCTGACCATTCTTAGTGATGTCATTCAGGAAAATGCCCGTCACTAGGGCTGCACCTAACGATTCATTTTCCATCAATTAATATAACGATTCTTTTTCCCGATTAATTAATCAATTTAGTCAATTAATCTAAAAAAATTATCACTCTAATGGGATTTTGTTTGGAATTAAAATAACTTCTCCAAAATAATGAAAAATAAAAACCATTAGTGTTGAAATATTTTCATTAATTAAACAGTTCTCGGGCGGCACGGTGGCTTAGTGGTTAGCATGTTCTCCTCTCAGCACTTGGGATTCTCGGTTCGAATCCCCATCTGGGTGGAGTTTCCATGTTCTCCCCGTGTCCGTGTGGGTTTCCTCCGGTTTCCTCCCACAGTCCAAAAACATGGATCAAGTCAATTGAGTTCTCCAAATTGCCCAGTGTTTGTGTGAGTGTGTGCCCAGCGATAGATTGGCGTCCTGTCCTGGGTGTATCTGCCCAGCGCCCGAAATGTTCTCCCCTGGATGGACATGGGGAACCCCACAGTGACCCTAATAGAGGATAAAGCAGAAGATAATGGATGGATGAATGAAAACAGTTCTCTTAAGGGCTCTATTAAAACATAAAACTGCTTTGGCGTTAACAGCTTCATCAACATCACATCTCGGCCACGAGAGGTTGAATAATTAAAGTAGAATCTAAAGCACATGGTGGAATATTTTGAAATGAGTCGTGCTATTACTGAAATATCTAATCAAAAATACTGGACGTTAAAATCCATTTTGTTGAAGCGTCGATGCAAGTTCGACATATTTTTGTAAACGATTATGTCATCATAGTCAATGTGTTGCCCCAGCCCTACCCGTGACATCAGGGATGTGAAAATATAGTGACGGCATCAACCTCATCAATTTTTAAAGGATACTGACTGCTGCTAGTATAGATCCTAACAATTGGAGCAACATCAGATAAAAGGTCTTTCTCCCAAAGTCCAAAAACCTGGATTCAAGGAGAATTGGCTGTTCTGAATTTCCCCAATATAGTGTGTTTGTGTGGATCTGTGTAAGTGTGTGTGTGTGTGCCCTGCAGTGGATTGATGCATCTGTCCAGCGTTCGACACATTCTCCTCTGGATGGACATTTTTGGTTAGGGTGTTTATGTTGTAGCTCAGTGGTTAGGGTGTTTGTGTTGGTCTGTCAATCTGAAGGTTGGGGTACAAATCCCAGGTCCACTGAAGTTACCACTGTGTGTTCTCCAGCAAGACCCTTAACCCAGCATCTCTCCAGACGGGCTGTATCATGACCAACCCTGTGTTCTGACCCCAAACCATCAAGTTGGGATATTATTTCTAAGTTGCTTTAGATAAAAGCATGTGATCTACTCTGATCCACCACACACACATTACTCATGGTTGGTGTGGAAAAAGTACCTGACCTGAGGTATCCAAAAACGATGTCCTATAGAAATAGTTGTCTTTAGTTCTAACGATGCAAAAGGAAATTCTGGATGGAATGATCGTCACCACTCGTCGTTTGATCTTGGTTAGTCTTCAGGTGCTCTAAGTGTTCCAATGCTCTTTTCCGATCAGAAACATCTCATTAGGTTTGGTTTAAAATGCCAAACAAATGCTTTTTAATGAGATGACGTGAAGTTTTTTTTTAGCGTAACCTTTCGAATTGGCTAAGGAGTTTGTCATTTCAACGTCGTCTAACCGCCACACAGCACATGCTTGTTTTTGTGCGCCGCATCTCGCACAGTTGTGCATCTTCTCGTCGTACGGCTGCTGTCTGGACTGAAACAGATGTTCCTCAGCACTTATCAGCATGTATAATTAGGGTAATTTACATATGTGCAGCAAAAAGCAAATGCAAAATTTGCTTCCTCTGGTGCAAAATATTGATCCATCACTGGAAAGCTGGAGAAGCTGAAGATATCGGGGAAACAAGGTCCAACTGCTCGTCACATGTCTATATTTACATACAGCCTGTGTGAGAGTCGACGCTATCGGGAGGAAATCATGTTTCCAAATATGTCATCATTCAATTAATTAATTCCAAAGTGTTCACTCCTTCTTTTGTCTGAGTCCTTAAATCATTAGGAATACGTCTCGTTCTGCTCCACTGCCGCAAACGCATGTAGCGGGCGCTAATTATTGTGGAAACATATGATGGATATCATTAGCCAGGTGGCATTCATTAGGTTAATTGCTGGTGTTTTTTTAAAATTATTAATCATTTGTAAAATGGATTAGAACAGACTTTAAGTGTAATTCATTTAGACATGGTGCAATAAAACATTTATTCAACAAGAGCTAGAAATATGGATTTCCAATTATAGACTATAGTTTTTTTTGTTTTGTTTTTTTTTTGTTCTGGTTTTTTTTTCCTTGTAAAAAAAAAAAAAAAAAAAAAAAAAAAAAAAAAAAACAAGAGCAGGGTGTGAGGTTTAACTCCCTCATCTTCATCTGAGCATCGTACAGGAGTCTGACTGGGATATTTTAATCAAATTGGCCTCAGTGCTATATTCAGCGCCATGCATATTAATGCAATGTTGTAGAGAAGGGTAATTATGTTCTGAAAGATTTCCAAGGCACTGATCTGATTGCAGACCTTCTGTTTTTTCCTGTTAGAAATTATAGGCTAGAGGCGATGGGCTTAATGTCGTTCTATGACCTTCTAATGGCGCGTTTCATTTTTATTCCAGTGAAGTTATTTCCTTAAACTCACATGTTGTAAATACACTGCTGAAGTAGGTGGATATGTAGATGGATAGATAGATGTGTATATATTAATACACAGACACACACGCACCTCTGTGTATTGGAGTAGGGGTGTGTGTGTGTGTGTGTACACATTCATAAATAAGCTGTTGTATTAAATTTTGTTTGTTAAAATGTTTTATTTAATATTGCTCCAAATTCAAGCATTATAAAAAGGTGGATCAGAGTTCAGATTCAGCTAATTAAGCACTTTAGTATTTTTATATATAATGTAGGTGGTTGTGTAAGAATTAGTGATTTTTCGTTCTAAAAGTAAATTCATTTACCGTAATGCAAATTAATTAATAGTATGTTGCTTAATATTGTGTTATAATTGTGTTTGAAGTGCACAATATATTTAAAATGTTAAATTTATGTTATTATGTGTGTGTGCGTGTGTATGTATGTGTGTGTGTGTGTATATATATATATATATATATATATATATATATATATATATATATATATATATATATATATATATATATATATATATATATATATATATATATATATTAATATATATATATATATATAATAATATATTAATGTCTAAATGAATGACACTTAAAGTCTGTTCTAATCCATTTTACAAATGATTAATAATTTAAAAAAAACACCAGCAATTAACCTAATGAGATATATATATATATATATATATATATATATATATATATATATATATTGTGGTGTATACACACTGTGGAACCTCATGTATTTGCAAGGACTGCTCATAAATTAAGTTTTTTAAATTTTTTTTTTTTTTACAGTAAAATCATGTCATATAATTGTTATATTATAATGTTATAATTATGGTTGGGTTACGGTTATGGTTGTTAGTGTGTTTACAAAAACAAACATGTGCTTGCATTTCTGCGCGCTCATTTGTAGGTATATTCCTGGTCATGTGTTTAAACCTCATTGCAAATAACTGATTCAAACATAAATAAATGTGAATAATGTGAATAATTTCTTTATCCCTCCATATCATCCAACTACAACTGGATCTGTTACAGCAGAATTCAGTCTTCAGTCATGACTTTTTTAAGCTCTTCTGCACTCTTATTTGGTTTGTGAAGATGAGCTTTCTAAGGTCTCAAATCAATTTTTCTATACTCTTCATCAACAACGAGTAAGAGCCCAGAGCTAGAAACCTGGTTTGATGAAACACAGTTGGGAATAGAGCTGGTGTCTGTGTAATATAAAATATAGCGGTTGTGTTCAAGGCTTGCTGAGATCATGTCTCCATGGTAAAGCACGTTGTGTACATATCTGTGTTTTGACAGTATATGAGCGGAGAGTACTCTGGAGAACCGGTGGAAATGGGAACCTTCTACCTGTTGCTTTAAAATCCTTTACATGCGATTTAAAGAACCTGCTGATCCATCACACCTACTATTTCGTTGTCGGTTGAGCTTTTCTTTATTAGCCACGTATTAACCGTGAAACAGAATGTTGGCCGTGGTTTCAAAGCGTGTCAGAATTCCCTAGTTGCTTGAAAGCGATATGTTTTCACAGAAATTTAGGGCAGTTTACCTCCCTTTAAACTTAACAGGGCAAAGATTTAGCAATTAGGGAGTAATCATGATCATTATAGAGAGTAATCCATTTAAAACCTAACAGATGTCGGATTCAGCAGATGGGATGGTCACATCTTGAGAACTGAGCAGTAATGTTGTTGAAATGTTCAGGTGCAAGGTTGAAGTGTGGAAGGCTTTTTTTTTTTTTCCCCTCTCTCTCCTCTCCGTAAGTGTTCATGTTGACAGTTGACCGTTTAATGGCCCACTTAATTGTGCTGACCCATTGGCCTGTGCATATCATTGTAAATTAATTCTGTGGCAGCCTTCTTTCCTTAGAGGTAATCTCGCAAATATGCTATTTTTCCGCCGTCCTGGGTTTGTTGACATTCGGCTTGGCGGCGGCGTGTGCTCGAACTGCAGTCATGGATAAAATATGTTTTCCTTTTTCTAAGTCTGAGTGTTTTTACTGAGTCGAATATCGATATAATTAGAATAATATAAAAAAAAAACACTAGGGCGGCATGATGGCTTAGTGGTTAGGACGTTCTCCTATCGGCTCTAGGGATTCCCGGTTCGAATCCCAATCTGGGTGGACTTTCCATGTTGTCCACGTGGGCTTCCTCCGGATTCTTCGGTTTCCTCCCACTGTCCTAAAACATGGATCAAGGTCAATTCATTCATTCATTATCTTCCGCTTTATCCTCTGTTAGGGTCGCGGGGTGGTTCCCCATGCCCATCCAGGGGAGAACGTTTCGGGTGCTGGGCAGATACACCCAGGACAGGGCGCCAATCTATCGCTGGGCGCACACTCACTCACACAGACACACTCTATATGGGGGCAATTTGGAGAACTCAATTGACTTGATCCATGTTTTTGGACTGTGGGAGGAAACCGAAGAAGCCGGAGGAAACCCACACGGACACGGGAAGAGCATGGAAACTCCACCCAGATGGGGATTCAAACCGGGAATCCCTAGTGCTGAGAGGTGAATGTGCTAACCACGAAGCCACCTCAAGGTCAATTGAATTCTCCAAATTGCCCCATATAGAGTGTGTCTGTGTGAGAGAGTGTGTGCCCAGTGATAGATTGGCGTCCTGTCCTGGGTGTATCTGCCCAGCGCCTGAAACGTTCTCCCCTGGCTGGGCATGGGGAACCACCCCCTGCCACCCTAATAGAGGATAAAGCTGAAGATGATGGATGGATGGATAAAATACACTAGCACGAAGAGTCTATTCATTGGACCCACTGTGGTTTCTCTTGTGTGTGTGTGTGTGTGTATGTGGGTATGATTGATTGTGTAGTTCAGTACTAGGTTGATATTTCATGGCAGGTAGGAAACTTGGCTGAACACTCCATAACTAAGTGGCTTATAAAGAGAAGTCCATTTAATGTAACATCCACATGAGGGATGAGACGATTACGGGTTAAGTTGGTACAATTATTGTCTAAGAAATAATCGCTCTTGTGTGATTATTCATTCATTCATTCATTCATTATTTTCCGCTTTATCTTATGTTAGGGTCGCGGGGGGGTTCCCCATGCCCATCCAGGGGAGAACGTTTCGGGAGCTGGGCAGATACACCCAGGACAGGACGCCAATCTATCATGGGTACGCACACTGGGGGCAATTTGGAGAACAATTGACACCACTGTGGGAGGAAACCGGACCCACCCACACGGACACAGGGAGAACATGGAAACTCCACCCAGATGGGGATTCGAACCGGGAATCCCTAGTGCTAGTAACTGTACCCAAAAAATTGCCAAAAATCCAAATCAGAATAATGATGCTTTATTTGTCGTGTTAAAATATACAGAAGTAGAGTAAAGAATTAATAATAAGCACTGTTGAATTAAATTAAAAATACAAAATAATACAGAATAATGTAAAAATAGTGCGTTCGTAGGGTGGCTTAGTGGTTAGCATGTTCACCCAGATTCGAATCGGGAATTCATAGCGCTGGAGGAGGAGTTTCCATATTCTTCCCGTGTCCACGCTCCGGGTTCACGGAGAGAAAAACATGAAAAAATCCAAATTGCCCAGATAGTCTGTGTGAGTGAGTGTCGAACGCCCTGTCCTGGGAATCTGCCCAGTGTTCTCCCCTGGATGGGGACCCTAGAGAGGATAAAGTGGCAGATAATGGATGGATAAGTGTACCGTGGTAGTGTTAAGTAAGCTATATATATTAAATTAAACATTCAAGTCTATATTGCAGTGTTGGTCAGGTAATAGTGCAATATTGCACATTTGCATCATAATTTATCATGATTACAATATATTGTGAAGAAAAAATAAATATATATATATATATATATATATATATATATATATATATATATATATATATATATATATATATATATTCATTCATTATCTCCCGCTTTATCCTCTATTAGGGTCGCGGTGGGGTTCCCCATGCCCATCCAGGGGAGAACGTCTCGGGAGCTGGGCAGATACACCCAGGACAGGACGCCAATCCATCGCTGGGCACACACTCACTCACACAGACACACTCTATATGGGTCAATTTTTTTAAGAATTCAATTGATTTGTTTTTGGACTGTGGGAGGAAACCGGAGAACCCGGAGGAAACCCACGCAGACACGGGGAGAACATGAAAACTCTACCCAGATGGGGATTCGAACCGGGAATCCCTAGTGCTGAGAGGAGAACATGCTAACCACTAAGCCACCATGCTGCGCAATTTATATATATATATATATATATAATTATTATTTATTTTATTTTATTTTTTCCACAATAAAAGTTGTGTTGAGTAAGGAGTTAAACAGTTTCACAGCTACCACTGTAACAATTTGCAGGTTGTTATGTTCGTTATTTATTTAATGTAAACATCAAATAACATATAAAGCACTTTTGCTGAATATTAACACAAAATATTAATTTGTGTTAACATAACTAATTTGTGAAATTATGCGTGTTATGCCCCTTGGTCTAAATTTATGGCTACCAACCCAATCCAAATTTCCTTATGAATGTCGTCATGACTCTATTGAGTCGCTCTTACGATTTAATTAATTGTAGCATTTATAATCATGATTAATTACCCAAACGATTAATTGTCTCGTCCCTAATTCATATATGCTGAAGATACAGTGTAGAAACAAAAGCACTACAGACAGTGGGAAGGGGACCTGTGCGGATCAGGGTATGTATCATGCCGAGGGAGGTATTTGGGGGCTTGAGAGAGGAGTTTGTGTGCTAATGGGGCGACAACAGTGGGTCAGCAGAATGCTCTCAGTCAGTCTTCCTTCACAGCCAGGTGCTTGACATTGAATTCGGCCCGGGCCGAATGGAGCCCATGGCGCGTCATGGAATCGAGTGACTCCCGGGAGCTCCGGCTTCCTGCAGGGAAAGTTTCCATTTTCAAAGTCAGCCGGTTTCAGTGGAAACGCACGGTTCCTTATCCCCGTGCAGGGAGCACACCCATGTTGCCAAATACAGCTTTCCGAATGAGAACCAACATGCAGGTCCTGAGTTGTGATGGAATTGCATGGGGACTCGTCATGTCCCTCCGTGTTTGCACATCTCTCTCACGGTTCTGTGGAATTTTTCCCCGCTGTGGCCGTTAAAGACGGGGACGGCTGTAGCCTCATGAAGCAGACAGCGATATGAGTAGTGGGAGTGTTTTTATTTCTTCTCATTTCACACCATCTCCACTGTCTGTAACCTTACCTCCCTCCCCTCAAGACGCACCTCAGCAGGAAACCTTTGTCCGAGATGTTCATCTGGAACAACTTTGCCACACTTGTTTTCATGTTCTTTCAGATTACAGGGCAGCCGGCCTTGCCTTTGAAGCGCCCCTCTCTCTTTGTCTCTGTGCAATGCACTCTGGTAATTAACTTTGTCCTTCTTTTATTTGTTCCAGTCACTCGCAGTCCACTCTTCTGAGCATCTTCTCCCAGGAGTACCAGGTTAGAAGTTTTCTTCCTTTGTGAGGCCTGACAGGTGCCTAATTGAATGATGAATGTCCCCTTATTTCTTTGTAATTGAACTGCCAGCTTTCTGATTGGCTCGGCGGAGGCCCCCCCCCCCGGCTCCACTCCCCCACTCACTCGACGAGGGCCCTGTCTGATTCTCGGTGGAATCCTGCCAAGCCTTCCCATCCATCTGTCTAATAACATCTAGCCCCTGCTTATTTGGTGGACCTGTAATAAATTATGCTAAACCATTATTATTCTGACAATAATAATTTCCCCGTGTAGTGCGGCTCCGTGTGCTAAATGTTTGCTGACTCGCACTGTCACTGCCGCTTTCCCCGGCTGACAGCCGATGATGATAAATGGCCGATGCCGGGAGTGGCAGAAGGCTGCAGAGGCACAAAATGGAGTCATTCATCATCCTCCTGACAGGTGTCACTCAAGCGGCATGTCCCGCTGGAATTGCTTTTTTGTAGATTTTAAATAAGTTGTTTTTAAACCATGCTCAGTCTCCCCTGGTTAAAATGGTAATAAGATCTTATAGTGTTAAAAATATATATATAAATTTATATATATAAAGCATGCTTTAATCCAAGGTAGATTTATCATTGTGAAATGATTTTCTAATTAATATCTTACAGACTGCATTGGCGCACGCAGCGAGAAACGAGGTTTTATTTGCAAAAAGCAATAATAACAATAATAATAATAATACAATAAGCAACATCCAAACAGCTGCCCCTTTCGCTTTGTGCAAGGTCATTGTAATCAGAATGAGTTATGATGGTTATTAAGTGTGCTGATGTCTGTAAGCTGAAATAAAAACTAACTCCTCCATTGTGGGACTGTTTTGCTTTTTATTTTATTTATTTTTTGTTCGTCTTTTAGAAAAGGATGAAAAGAAGTCTTATGAAACACCACGTCCCAGACGTCATTGAAGACTATTACCAGAGGTAAGAATCAGTCCACTCGACCTAATAATGACTAGATGAGCGTGTACGTGTGAGTGGGTGGGCCCCACTGACAGATATAATCTCCTCTAAACAAATCACCAGGCCTTCCAGATCCTGGCTCGCACCTGCTGTGCCTGCAAATGTGCGCGGCGTCTCATGCTAAAACAAAACGAAAGTGCGTGGACATTTGCCTTGATTAGACGGACGACGCTCGGTTATTTGCAATCTCGAAAAATAAAATGCCCCCGCGACCCTAGTAAGAAAAGCGGAAGATAATGGATGGATGAATAGTGTAAGTGTAGTTTTTTTTATTATATATATATATATATATATATATATATATATATATATATATATATATATATATATATATATATATATATATATATATATATTGAATTAAACATTATATAATGTAATTTTTTTAAAACAGGTAATAATGTTATATTGCACATGTGCATCATAATTTATCATGATTTTGAAATGAATATTGATTTTATTTATGTATTTATTTATTTCACAATAAAATTTGTATTTAATGAGGAGTTAAACTGTTTCTCAGCCATCACAGAAACAATGTGCAGGTTGTTATGTTCGTTATTTATTTAATATAAACACAAAATAACAAACCGAAGTGCTTTTGCTGAATATTAAAATCTTCAATTAATTTGTGAAGTTTTGTTCTACTGTAAGTGTGTTATGCCACTTGATCTAAAGTTATGGGTACCAACCATCCATCCATTCATTATCTTCTGCTTTATCCTCTACTAGGGTCGAGGGGGGGGGGGTTCCCCATGCCCATTCAGGGGAGACGTTTTGGGCGTTGGGCAGATACACCCAGGACAGGACACCAATCTATCACTGAGCACACACAAACACACTCTATGGGGCAATTTGGAGAATTCCATTGACCTTGATCCATGTTTTTGGACCGTGGGAGGAAACCGGAGAACCCGGAGGAAACCCATGCGGATGTGGAACATGGAAACTCCACGCAGATTGGGGTGAACATGCTAACCACTAAGCCGCCCGGGTACCAACCAAATAAATAATTTTTATGAACGTCGTCATGACTCTATTGAGTCGCTCTTACGAGTAATTAATTGTAGCATTTATAATCATGATTAATCACCCAAACGATTAATTGTCTCATCCCTTATTCATATATGCTGAAGATACAGTATAGAAACAAAAGCACTATAGATAGTGGGAAGGGGACCTGTGCGAGTCAGGTTGACCCATCATGCAGAGAGATGTATTTGGGGGCTTGAGAGAGAAGTTTGTGTGCAAACTAAAACTGGCCAGCGGTCAGGAAGCATATTCTATATTCGTGTTGGCTTTGCGAAGCTTAACGAATGTATTTTACGCAACAGAAGCCAGTTTCAAAACACTCGCTTAACAACAAACCTCAGCCGTTATCTGGATGGGGATCGTGGAGGGCTTTGTGGTTTCTGCCGGGGAGGAGGACGAGCTGGCTCGTTTTGTTAATGATCATGCTTGTCTGATTCGAGGACAGTCTGAGGTTTCCGCGCTCCATCCTTTAAACCGGGGAAAGCATTCCAAATGCCGTGGAGGCTAAAGCCTAGGGGAACATCAACATGTCGTGGCTGGCCCGTTCTTGTTGTCCTTTCTCTCTGTGTCTGTTGACTCTTTGCGTCTTTTTTTTTTTCTCTTCTTCTCTTTAACCACGAAGGTACCGTAGCGAAGCCCAGAAACATCCTTCAGCCCCTGTCCTGCTGGAGTTGGCCAATGAGGTAATTACCTAAACCCTCTTGAGCCTTTCTGTTTTGCACACTCTCTTCCCTTTTCTTTCTTTTCCCCCCTTTTCATTTCTTTTCTTTGTGTATTTTCTTCCCCTTCAGCTTTTCGGCTAGCTATTTATTTTTCTTTTGAAGTGCCCCGGCAGGTCTGCAGCAGATTCTGGCGCAAATACAATTATCCCTTGAATGCTCCATCTTTCCAAAGACCAAATTGGTGTTTTAGATTTTTCCCTGGCCTGTTAGTACTTATAAAAATTGGGCAAATGGTCGGCCCTATTAACCAATTATTTAATGCAATTAGGTTGTATCCTCCTCGGACAGATGTAAAAATACC
>JAFMOC010000100.1:780000-797500 GCA_019802505.1 Corydoras sp. C115 | reverse complement strand
TTCCACAGTCCAAAAAATTTATCAAGGTGAATTGAATTCTCAAAATTGCCCCATATAGAGTGTGTTTGTGTGTGTGAGTGAGTGTGCGCCCAGTGATAGATTGGTGCCCTGTCCTGGGTGTATCTGCCCAGCACCCAAAACGTTCTCCCCTGGATGGGCATGGAACACCTCCCCCCCCACCTACTAGCGACCCTAGTAGAGGATAAAGCTATAAAAGGATATACAAATATATATAAAGCTAAAGGATAAATAAATAATGGATGGATAAATATGTGCTTTAAGGAACACTGTGTTAATATTCAGGCAAAAGCCTGGTGTTTTCAATAATGAGTTGGTTTTTTGGTGTGTTTTCATTAAATAAATCAGTAAGTTGAAGTAATTTATTTATACAGCACTTTTTACAATAGGTCTTTGACACAAATCATCATAAACAAATAACAAATATTATAAATTGTGCATTATTATTGTGGATTTTGGCCATTTTTATTTATTTATTTTTTTTTTTGCATTATAGTCGTATAATCTTGATTATTTTCTAAAACAATAATCCATCCATCCATCCATTCATTATTTTCCGCTTTATCCTCTATTAGGGTCACAGGGGGGGTTCCCCATGCCCATCCAGGGGAGAACGTTTCGGGCGCTGGGCAGATACACCCAGGACAGGATGCCAATCCATCACTGGGCACACACTCACTCACACAGACACACTCTATATGGGACAATTTGGAGAACTCAATTGACTCCATGTTTTTGGACTGTGATAGGAAACCTGAGAACCCGGAGGAAACCCATGGGGAGAACATGGAAACTGCACCCAGATAGGGATTCGAACCGGGAATCCCTAGTGCTGAGAGAACATGCTAACCACTAAACCAACGTGCCTATAATCATACTATTAAATTCGTCTCGTGCTCAGTCATCATGGAGATCCCAGCCAAACGAAAAGCTTTTAAAAGTAGACTTTTCAGCGATGGGCTGCTCTTTTTCTCCTTCAGTCCTCTGGCTGAACTTCAGCATCAGCAGGTGATTTGGCGTGTCAGTCGTACAGGTCGTGTCAGAAGGTAAATAAACTGCTATTCCTCTGCTTCTGGTCATCTCCAACCGCAGCGCTCTTCTATCAGACTGGGGTTGAACCCCGCCGTTTGGTTTGGCTTCTTAATCGTGGCTGCTCCACCTGAAGCCGAATTAGTTTGCTGATGGATTATTTGAGTGTGTGCGGGATTTGATGGAAAAAGCCATCGGTGTCACCATGTCTCATCCTTCTGCGTTGGCTCCTATTGCTTTTCCTTCTTGTTTTTCACAGAGGCCTTTTTTCCCCCCATCACACCTTGATGTCTGTGGGGTTTGACATCCTATTTTTTTCCCTTTGAGCCTTCATTTGAATTCATGTGCAGTGCTTTTCTTCCTTTCGCACTTTTTTTTTTTCTTTTGGGTTGCCTTTTTTTTTTTTTTTTTCCCCCTTTCTCTCATTTTCTTCTTTTGTCTCTCCCGCTTCCCTCCCCCTGTATCTCCCACTTCTTCCATCCTCCAAATGCCGCCTATATGCACACTCGCCTGCATCCACCCGACTCCATATCACTCCGGCTGACACGTCTCATCCCTGCTCGAAAGCAGGAGTCGGTGCTTTATGAGAGAATCACACCATGTCAAAACGGCGTGCCTCCGATTTAATCAAGAAAGAGATTAAAGTGGATGTGTGTTATTTTCAACCCGGCCACAGCACAGCCATTTATCAACGTCAAGCCTGTGATTGCGTTGGACCCGCCGTTATCCGCCGCATGTCAAAATAGTAGTCCCGCCAGGGTGCGGAACGTTAGGATCTCTTCCGTACGGTTCTCCCCGTCCTTTCCACGGCCTTGTACGTCGGCGGGGACGTGTTCTTGCTGACGTTAACGCCTTTATATTTGCCATTTTCTAACGTGCCGTGCTCGTTACTGCCGAGTGTGTTAGGAAAATCTACGAGTTCTTACTGTCTGGTGCAGACCTTTATTTTGAAACCAGCCTCCTGTCCTCCCCCTTTCCACTGGTGACCTGACTGGCCTTGGGCAGTGAAATTCAGCGCACACAGGCTGCACGGTCATATCTCTGAATCTCCCTGTGTGTATATTAGACTTTTGTAATGTGTTTCCATTATGAAGCAATGCAAGGATAATTGTCTTTGGTGGCAATTAGCTAACAGGTTTGTTCAGAGGCATTGGCAGGTGCATTCATCATTCCCTCCCCCCTCTGCCGAGTCCTGACGTTTGTGTGTATGTGTGTCTCTCAAGCAGACAGCGTGGATCAATAGACTTCTATATAAGGGACCTTGCTTCAAAGTCCGTGAGCGACTTGCCATTACCCAGCACCATTATTTTTATTCCCTTTCTTTCCCCTTTTGCATTTACGAGACATAGAAATTGTACCTTTGGGACTGTGGAATATATACACAATCACTTGGTTTGAATCGATAAAGAGTTTTAAATTGTTTCTCATCTCTTGCTGCCTGTTTGTTGTGCGTGTGTGATTTCCCCAAACCACTAAAGCAGAGTGCAGGCGGGCGGGCGGGCGGGCAGGCAGGCGGCGGGATTGGTTAGTGGGGCTGGTAAATAAATCAATGCATTAAGAGCAGTTTCATTGCGTATTGAATATCATATCAACGTCCATTATGCTTCTCTCGTCCCAAAAATGAAAGTAGACAAGGAGGGGCGCTTGAAAAATATAAATACCTAACTTTTCCGTTCTTCGAACGCTTGTAAACCGGGGTGTTGGCATTTACTGTATTTACGTCTGGCGCGGTACTCGTCCGAGACGATGTGGTGGTGCGGCGCTACGGAACTCTTCCCGCTAATGAGTTTAGTTCTTATACGAGCGTCCTGCGCACCGCAGCCCTCACGCGGTAACCTTGGGCCCGGGTTAGCGGCTACCTGAGAAACCACTAATGGAGCCATTTCAGCGCCTTCTCTCACTTTCTGTAAGTTCTCCCACCACGGCGCCCTCCGTCTCTGAGGCTGACATGATTTGAAGTGCTCCCAGATTTAGCTACAGTTTCGGAGGAGGCAATTTTGCGAGCTGTTTGACCTTTTCCATTTTCCCAAGGCCTTACATGAGATTAGATCTCTTCTGCAGCCTCTCTAACAATGTGATTGGACTAGTTTGAGATTTATCGTCATATCGGGTTTGGTCACCTGAGCTTTACAGTGGTACGGTATACAGAGGAGTGTCTTCAGTGCTGTTGCAGTCGTATTGGGACGGTGGGTGTCGCAAAAACTCCCATCTGGTTCTTTATTAGAGAGAAAAAACTGTCGTTACGTTTACGTTTAGTTATTTACGTGAGGCTTTTATTCATTAACAACACACAGCAGTTACGGTTCAATTAAAGTGATCAACAAACTGACTACAAACTCTTCACTCTGTTGCCATCAGGACGGCGTTTTCATGTCCTGAAGGCAAACACAGAGAGGATGAGAAGGAGCTTCTTCCCAACGGCGATTCGGACCCTTAACCAGGACTAAAAGGACATTTTACTTGAACCTGTAACACTGCACTGCAATATTTGCACAAAAAGCACAACCCACTTTATAATTCCATTGCACATTGTAAATACATAGTTCAATTTTGTTTTATCTTTATTTTTATCTTACTCTATCCTATTTTTCTTATTCTTATCCTCATTCATTCATTCATTCATTATCTCCCGCTTTATCCTCTATTAGGGTCACGGTGGGGGTTCCCCATGCCCATCCAGGGGAGAACGTCTCGGGCGCTGGGCAGATAGACCCAGGACATGGCGCCAATCCATCGCTGGGCACACACTCTCTCACAGAGACACACTCTATATGGGGCAATTTGGAGAATTCAATTGACTTGATCCATGTTTTTGGACTGTGGGAGAAAACCGGAGAACCCGGAGGAAACCCACGCAGACACGGAACATGGAAACTCCACCCAGATGGGGATTCGAACCGGGAATCCCTAGCGCTGAGAGGCGAACGTGCTAACCACTAAGCCACCGTGCCGCTATTCTTATCCTTTTAAACACATTTTATTTTCTGTGGAGAGGTCAAAAAAGAATTTCACTGCTGGCTGTACCATGTATAACTACGTATGTGACCAATAAACCTGATCCTGATCTATTTTGCATACTGGGCGGCACGGTGGCTTAGTGGTTAGCATGTTCTCCTCTCAGCTCTAGGGATTTCCGGTTATCCCCGTGTCTGTGTGGGTTTCCTCCGGGTTCTCCGGTTTCCTCCCACAGTCCAAAAACATGGATCAAGGTCAATTGAATTCTCCAAATTCAGGTCACTTTTTGTTTCTTTGTTTGTTTGTACTTTCCTCTCTTCACTGTCACTTCAGGTTGTTTTTCGGGGGTTCAGGCTTAGACCCAACTGTAAAGCTGTATAAATAAATCTATATAAACAAATTTATTTTTATTTATTTTTTTTTTTTTGAACACAACTGAACACCTTTCACCTTCAGCCTGAACTGCATGTCTATATACGAGCGATATGAATCCTGCTTCTTAATGATTTAATTCACTTCAGACAATAGTATGCCTTCACTTTTAATGTAACTCTTTAAAGAAGGCCCTCTTCGTTTCCAGCAGGACTGTGCCCCAGTGCACAAAGCAATACAACGCATGGTTGGCCCTGATCATGACACAACCCTGATCTTAACCCTCTCATATGTACCTTAAAACTAAAACTCAGATTGCAAGTCAAGACCTTTCATGCAACATTGGTGTCTGATCTTACAAATGCTCTCCCAGCTCTAAGTTCAAGCCCTCATCCTATCCCGGTTTATTATTGTAATGCGTTGCTTGCCGGTCTCCCAGCTTCCACAATCAGACCTCTACAACTGATTCAGAACTCTGCAGCCCGACTTGTATTCCACCAGCCCAAGAACTCCTCTTTCTCCATTGGCTCCCTGTAGCTGCTGCATTCAGTACAAGTCACTGACTCTGACCTACAGAACCATTTTTTGGATCTGCCCCTCTTACCTTCACTCTATATTTTCATAATACACTCCGGCTCGTTCACTATGTTCTAGTGATGATTGTCGTCTGGTGGTTCCACCTCACCGAGGAGCTGATTCTCACTACATGGTGTTCACCACTGCAAAATGGTGGAACCATCTTTCCAACTCTGTCCGTAAGGCAGAGTCACTAAACAGCCTTAAGAAACTACTGAAGACGCATCTTTTTAACAAACACCTGTTGTAGAAAAAAAGGGGGGGGGTTGGTGCAGTATTAGATAATGATCAGGTTTGATAATTCTACAGTGTAACTTCTGACTTGTGATGATCTCATTTGTAAGTCGCTTTGGATAAAAGCATCTGCTAAATGACTAAATGTAAATGGACGAATGAGCAAAAACTTCCATTGACACACTCCAAAATATTGTAGCAATCCCTCCCAGAAGAGTAGAAGCTGTGTTAGCTGTAAAGAAAAGACAGAATTCCTGGGTAAATGAAGGAAGTCCTTTTAATTTATTATTAATAATAATGATAATAATAATAATAATAATAAGTCCTTTTAATTTAATAATAATAATAATTCGTTGGCCCATATTCTCTTCTTATCTTCTGCTTTATCCTCTACCAGGGTCACTGGGGGGTTCCCCCATGCCCATCCAGGGGAGAATATTTTGGGCGCTGGGCAGATACATCTAAGAAAGTGCGCCAGTCCATCACTAAGCACACACTCACACAGATAAAATACATAGGGGCAATATACAGCAGCAAATTCACCTTGAATACATGTCTTTGGACTGTGAACCCTGGAAATTCCACCCCAATCAGGATTCAAACCTGAATCCCCAGCACAGAGATGCGAACCTGCTGACCACTAAGTAAGAGTCCCACATAAAATTCCTTCTGCACTGATCTGAGTGCAGGAGTGCATGCTGGTCCATGTCCAGAAACCTGCTCTGGTTCTACCATGTGCAGAGTATGTATTGTTTAAAATCCCACTATAGTGCCCTAGTGGATCTAGTGCACTAGTGGATCTAGTGGACTAGTTAATAATGAGACCCACAGCTGTGTTTTTATAACTGGACTGATTTCACGTTGTTGTTCTTCGCTCTTTAAAGCCCCGTTTCATACATGAAGGAACATGAACAAAAACACAGTAACCTTATTTAATGCACTTTGCTTTACAGGATATGTTTTTATTGTCTGTGTTGTTTGTCCGGTGGCGACTCTGAAGTCGTTCTTTAATCTTCGCCGAGTGGGAAACTGCCGTTAAATCAAACATCAACAACGCAGCATGCAGTCAGAGCAGAATTAATGCCACTAAGAGCGTAAATGTCGACCGCCGCCATTGATGAATGATGGCTTATTTGCTTATGGCCCATGAGGGTCAACCGGGCTGTTAATGTCTAATACAGAAGTTCAGTTGACTGACGTGTACCACGGTGTTACTGTGGGTACCACAACCAAAAAGATTCCCTAAACCTGAGTGTATGAAAGGACTTTGGTCTTAACCCCCCCCCCCCATGTGTGTGGGGGGTGCTAGTGTAATGTGTGTGGCGTGTTTGTGGCTTGTGGTATGTGTGTGTGGCTTCTGTGATGTGTTGTGTGTGTGTGTGTGTGTGTGGCTTGTATGATGTATGTGTGTGTGGCTTGTGTGAAGTAAGTGTGTGTGGCTTGTGTGAAGTGTGTGTGTGTGTGGCATGTGTGATGTGATGTGTGGCTTGTGGTGTGTGTGTGGCTTGTGTGAAGTGTGTGTGTGTGTGTGTGTGTGTGTGTGGCATGTGTGATGTGATGTGTGGCTTGTGGTGTGTGTGTGGCTTGTGTGAAGTGTGTGTGTGTGTGTGTGGCATGTGTGATGTGATGTGTGGCTTGTGGTGTGTGTGTGGTTTGTATGATGTATGTGTGTGTGGCTTGTGTGATTTGTGTGAAGTATGTGTGTGTGGCTTTTGTGATGTTTGTGTGGCTTGTGTGATTTGTGTGAAGTGTGTGTGTATGTGGCTTTTGTGATGTTTGTGTCTTTGTGTGTGTCTGTGTCTGTGTGTGTGTGTGTGTGGCTTGTGGTGTGTGTGTGTGTGGCATGTGTGATTTGTGTGAAGTGTGTGTGTGGCTTGTGTGATGTTTGTGTCTGTGTGTGTGTGTGGGCTTGTGGTGTGTGTGTGTGTGTGGCTTGTGTGTGGCTTGTATGATGTATGTGTGTGTGGCTTGTATGATATATGCGTATGTGGATTGTGTGAAGTAAGTGTGTGTGTGTGTGTGTGTGTGTGTGTGTGTGGCTTGTGTGATGTCTGTGTGTGTGTATGTGGTGTGTGTGTGTGGTTTGTATGATATATGCGTGTGTGGATTGTGTGAAGTAAGTGTGTGTGTGTGTGTGTGTGTGTGTTGCTTATGTGTGTGTGTGTGTGGGGGGGGGGTCTTGTGTGAAGTGTGTATGTGATTTCTATGCCTGGGCATACATATACGGTGTGTGTGTACTGTGATGCATGAGTGTGTAGTGAGTGGGCTGTGCGTGGGTGTACGTGTGATTTGTGTAATATGTGTGTGTGTGTGTGTGTGTGTGTGTGTGTGTGTGTGTTGTGTAAGGTAAGCAGACATGCAGCACATTCCTCGACAAGAACACTAATTACTGTTGTTCAAAGTGGTTGCGATGAGGCGCAGTGCCGGGAGAGGCTCTGACCCGGACCGGAGCCTCTCATTTCTTTCAACCCCAATCGAGCCGAGGCAGATCAGTTCTGCCCCGCTAACCCTGCTGGGATTCAACCTGCACCTCCAACCACCCCTGCATAACGGGTGGAGAAAGAGGAGGAAAAAAAAAAAAAAAAAGCTGCGGTCCACCTCCCCAGACCGAGCACAAGGGAGGATAGATTTAAGAGAAGTAAATTGGAAAATCAAATGAGGGCTTTAGTCAGCCGGGTGAGATTTGCAGAGCTGTCCAGCGCCTCTTAGAGGCTCATCCATCATGGAGCCCAAGTAGTCAATTCCTCTAGTATCTGTAAATGTTTTCAGATATTAGCCAATTTATATGCTCCGAGATTCATCATGGAAAATCAGCTTTATCGGGGTGCGTTATCAGCGCCCCGTCTCTCCTTTGCACCATGAAGTTTGATGTACGAGCACCTCTGCAGTTCAGCGGGTTGTGAACTAGAACCATGCGAGGGAGATGTCATCACAGGCAGGAGGGGGGGGGTCTCATTCAAAATGGAGGGTTATTTTAATTAATAAACAAACTTGCATAGGAGCTCATCAGTGTCAGAAGCAATAACGATCGCCATTCGTTATTGTTTATTACAGGCCTCCCTCAACAAATGTTGCCTTCTAATGAGGTTCCTTACATTTTTTTTTCTTCCCAGTTAGATAATGACTTTTTCATGCTGGTGGAGAGGAGATATAAATGATAGTACTAAGGGGGAAAAAAAAAAAAAAAAAGCATGCAAGGTTAGGCTCGTTCCTCCCGCTCCGTTTAACCATTCATCATTTCATCAGAGCCCGATAAAGGCACCGGCGTTTTCCTTTTTTTCCCCCCCTTTTTATTTTAGTAAACACTGGTTCTCTGTTCATGTACAAGTCCCAGAGGAGGTGAAGCTCCTCTCTTTAGCATTCTCCTCCACGGCGTGCTCCTTCAGATAAGGCTAGCTCCGTCAGAATTTATGCCGACATGAGACAATTACAATAAATTTTGCTGTGTATTCACAGCGCACTATTGTGTGCTGTGAAATCGCGCTGCGGGGCCTCGGCGAGAGGGGGGCAGTTTTGTGTACGCGGGGAGAGAAGGCGTCTTTAATAAATGTACGCCGACGTCGGAGGCTGCAATGATGCGAGGATGTTCGTCTCTGTTGTTATTTACTAGGCCGTTCGGGCACGGCGGCGGATCCCGGGCTGCAAATGGCATTACGGCTGGTGATGAATGAGCATTAGGCTAAACTCATTTTAAAAGCGGCCTGATTTATTAGCACGCCGGCCCTCTGGTTGCATCAGGTCAGCGCATGGCTGAAGCGCCACCGTGTCAGCTCCAAGGTCACCTTCGACTCGCGGTTAACCCTCTGCTTCCAAAGCACATCACGACCTGGAGAGGGGTTGAGGGGGGGGGGGGTGAAAGCGAGTGGGCGAAATACCAGCAGGCAAATGAAAAGGCGAAAAGGGATCTTGCGCAAGACGATGTCCTGTGTGGTTGTGTGTGAAGCGGCAAAATTTGATGGTGGTCAACCTCCAATTATGAGTGCTAGTAAGACAAGAGCTTTAATGGCTGCTGTTTGCCTTCAGGGAGGTTTATTACACAGCACTGTTTTGCAGGAGCAGCGTCAAATCTATAAAAGTACCATTAGGAGGGAAAAAAATCAATCAAAATGCCATTAAAGCGGAATAAGTTGCCAATATTGCTGATGTGGTTGCGGCTCCTTTGATTTTCTTTCAGATTATTAGGCACAGTCGAGTAGTGACTTTGTTAAGGGAAACGAGTGTTGTTGGGGAGTAATATGTCTCGTGGCTTCATAAAGTTTGCTGCCTCATATTTCCCGCTTTATTGATTATCCATTATCATTTGTCATGAGGTGTCCTAACTCAAGGGGAAAATATAACCTTCTTTCTTCTGAGGCAAACGGCACCGGTGCCTCCGTATAGATCTGGGTACCAATCTCCGAGAAAAATGAGTGGAGAAATGAGTTGCCTCGCAGGCCTGGGCTCGGCTCCGGAGAGGGAGAAGGGAGAAGGGAGAGGGAGCGGGCGAGGAGTGCTGACTGGGCTTTGTTCTGGCTTTCTTGCCTCTCCGTCCCTCGTTCTCTTTTTAGCAGCAAGTAAGAATGATTCCAAGATCACGGCGTACCCCGTGTATTTGTCATTTCTCCACCGGGGTTAGGAGTGAGACATGAGGACTAGCACCTCGAGAGGGAACTGGATTTGAGTGTTTATGAGGATGAAAACATACGGGCACCTGGCGCGGCTTCCGGATTTATTGCTGTGTAGGGCGGCAAGTAGCGATTATTTTCATAATCGATTAATCGGTCGATTATTTTTTTTTCCGATTAATCGATGAATCGGATTAAAAAAAAAAATTCGATAAATGTTTTTATTACGCAGGTCAATAAATGTCTGGTTTTATTTGCAGTATCGGTGGCTTAGTGGTTAGCACGTTCTCCTCTCAGCGTGGAGGTTGGAGGTGGGTGGAGGTTCCATGTTCTCCCCATGTCTGTGTGGGTTTCCTCTGAGTTCTCCAGTTTCCTCCCACAGTCCAAAAACATGGATCAAGTCAATTGAATTCTCCAAATTGCCCCATACTGAGTGTGCATGTCTGTGTGAGTGAGTGTGTGCCCAGTGCTAGATTTGTGCCCTGTCCTGGGTCTATCTGCCCAGCGCCCGAAACGTTCTCCCTGGATGGGCATGAGGAACCCCCAATGCAGGACGGCACGGTGGCTTAGTGGTTAGCATGTTCTCCTCTCAGCGCTAGGGATTCCCGGTTCAAATCTGGGTGGAGTTTCCATGTTCTCCCCGTGTCCGCTTGGGTTTCCTCCAGGTTCTCCGGTTTCCTCCCACAGTCCAAAAACATGGATCAAGTCAATTGAGTTCTCCAAATTCCCCCATATAGAGTGTGTCTGTGTGGGTGAGTGTGTGCCCAGCGATAGATTGGCGCCCTGTCCTGGGTCTATCTGCCCAGCGCCCGAAATGTTCTCCCCCCCCGCAACCCTAATAGAGGATAAAGCAAAAGATAATGGATGGATGGATTTTTATCGATTTTATCAATTCGTTGTTGCAGCCCTATTGCTGTTTTTTATTTTATTTATTTATTTTTATTTTATTTTATTATTTCAAGTATTTTGTTGTTTTTAAAGTGCTTTATAAGTGAAGTTCAGTTCAAGTAATTTATTCATAGAGTGCTTTTTACACCAGTACATTGTCACAAATCAGCGTTACAGAGTTAAAAGCCTTTAAACCCCCAAAGAGGGTTGCTGAAGCAACAGTGGCAAGAAAAAACTCCCTGTTATTTAAGGGAAGAAACCTTGTGAGGTGGGGGACTCATCCTCCTTGAGTGGCGGGCAGCATCAACAGTGTAGAACATCCATGTGTAGATAGTGTGGAGATCGGGTGACTATAGTTAACAGCTGGAAAACTATATGCAAGTCCATTAAGGCGTCCTGCAGGACCGCCAGTCCAATTAATATCCAGGATTCATCCAGTAATCGTCGTAGCCGCAGTGCTTCATCAGAGTCATGGATGAAGATCTGACCACACCTCCAGGAAACCGGCCACAGTTGAGTTTAGCTGGAATGCCCTGCGTGACCATCTGACGGAGCCTCAGACAACTGACTGTTTTAAGAAAGGATCTTTTTGGGACGACATATGGAAAATAATTTCATTCATCCATCCATTATCTTCCACTTCATCCTCTATTAGGGTCACGGGGGGTTCTCCATGCCCATCCAGGGGAGAACATTTCGGGCGCTGGGCAGATACACCCAGGACAGGGCGCCAATCTATCGCTGGGCACACACTCACTCACACATACACAATCTACATGGAGCAATTTGGAGCATTCAATTGACCTTGATCCATGTTTTTGGACTATGGGAGGAAACCGGAGAACCCGGAGGAAACCCACGCGGACACGGGGAGAACATGGAAACTCCACCCAGATTGGGAATCACTAACAGTGAGAGGAGAACATGCTAACCACTAAGCCACCGTGCCGCTGAAAAATAATTTATCAATTTTTTTTAGTATATTTGATTATTATCTTTTTTTAATCAATCTTTTAATACAGTGAGCGCTTTGAGATTCACTACAAATGAAAAGTTTGTTATAAATCCAATGTATTATTATTCATTCATTCATTCATACATTATCTTCCTCTTTATCCTCTATTAGGGTCGCGGTGGGGTTCCCCATGCCCATCCAGGGGAGAACGTTTCGGGCGCTGGGCAGATACACCCAGGACAGGGCGCCAATCCATCACTGGGCACACACTCACTCACACACACACTCTATATGGGGCAATTTGGAGAACTCAATTGACTTGATCCATGTGTTTGGACTGTGAAACCAGAGAACCCGGAGGAAACCCACGCAGACACGGGGAGAACATGGAAACTCCACCCAGATGGGGATTCGAACCGGGAATCCCTAGTGCTGAGAGGCGAACGTGCTAACCACTAAGCCACCGTGCCGCCCATATGTATTATTATATTATTATTATTAGTAGTAGTATTAGTAGTAGTAATAGTAATAGTAGTAGTAGTAGTAGTAGTATTAGTACAGTAGTAGTAGTAGCCGAGTAAGAATGTTTATGAAGATGAAGAACATACAGGGACCTGGCACGGCTTCTGGCCTCTCTGTTTTCTCGTACCTTATTTATTTGTAGCATTTGTTTTCCCTTCATCGTCGTATTCTCAAAACTCCTTCCCCAGCCGATCCCCGTTGCATCCTCTTTATCGTTTCACCGCCATCTTTCACCACTCCCCTCCTGCAGATAGACACATTCCTTAAAGTGTCACGGCGGCGGCGGCGGCGAGTCTTCCTGACCATATGTATATATCATTAGAATGGCGTGGCTTCGCCGTTTCATCACGCGGTGATACAATCCATTTAATCGGAATGTGCGTGAAAAAATGATTTAGGGATTTTTGCCATTTCAGTAATAGAAAGTCAATCCAGCAGCCTGCAGCCCTGATTTATAATGTTAGTGCTGCTGGAAAGCAGCGAGATGCAAATATTCATCTTTCATAATCCGGGCAACGCATTTATCCAAAGAAAATCTCAATCGGCTCGGAGCTTCCACCCAATTGAGTAGCGTGGAAGCACCGCACATATAAGACTAAGTGGTGTAAAATACGGCATTTGCGTCTCCGTCGCCACTGAAGGCGGTGTGTCACTGCCATGACCCTGTCATTTCGGCCAGAGAGCTTCTGCCGGCTTTTCAGGGTTTTGGTACCCAGGTCAGTGATGTCAGGATTCCATAGTAATCTCATCGCATTATTTCATTTAATCCTATACTAAGGACTAGGGTCACAGGGGGTGAGAACCCTAGTTCCCCATGCCCATCCAGGGGGCAACGTTTCAGGCGCCGGACAGATACACCCAGGACAGGGCGTCAATCCATCGCTGGACACACACAGACTCTCACACACATTTTAAGGCCACCTTAGAGCAGTCAACTCACCTTATGGTTTTGGACTGTGGGGGAAAAACGGAGAACATGGCAACTTCAGATACTAAAACTAGATATCTAATGTGATTTATACAATTTTATTAATTGATTTTCTTTCATTAATTCATTCATTCATTATCTTCCGCTTTATCCTCTATTAGAGTCGCGGTGGGGTTCCCCATGCCCATAGAGGGGAGAACATTTCTGGCGCTGGGCTGATACACCCAGGACAGGGCGCCAATCTATCGCTGGGCACACACTCACTCACACAGACACACTCTATATGGGGAAATTTGGAGAACTCAATTGACTTGATTCATGTTTTTGGACTGTGGGAGGAAACCGGAGAACCCAAAGGAAACCCACGTGGACACTGTGAGAACATGGAAACTCCACCCAGATGGGGATTCGAACCGAGAATCCCTAGTGCTGAGAGGAGAACGTGCTAACCACTAAGCCACTATGCCACCTTTATTGTTTTTAGATTTTTAAAAGTTTAAATGCAGTTTTATGACACCAGAATATTCATCCATCCATTATCTTCCACTTAATCCTGTACTCGTGTCGCGGGGGAGGGGGGGTGCAGATATCTAATGATGTGCAGTGATGCTTCAGTGAAGCAAGTGTGTCCATCATATTTTCTAATATAGCGTTATAGAAAACGCCCGGACTGTTGATCTTCTCAGTGGAGCCACATGAGGAACCGGGAGGGTTGTGGAGGGCAGAACTAACAGAGTACCCTGAATTTAAAATGCAATGACATCCCGTCCACGTCATGTGAACGCAGCTTGATTGCCTTCATTTTAAAGGTGACTGCTGGTTTTGGGTGCATTACCCGCAGTACACTGATTCACACTTAATTTACTCCTAAATGTTCTAGAACAATCTGAAGTGTGGGGGGGGCGGGGGACGCTGGACAGGTACACCCAGGACAGGACACCAATCTACAGTTGTGATCAAATTTATTCAACCCCCACTGAAATAAAGTGTTTTGGCCAGTTTGACATTGATTTGGATCATTTCAGTCATCTTATTTACAATTATATCAAAGAGGCACTTATAAATTAGACAAATATAACATAATATTTATGATGGAATAACCACAAATGTCTTTACTGTGCTCACATCATTATCAGTTTTATTCAACCCCCTAGTGACATTATTTTTTAGTACTTAGTACAACATCCTTTTCCAGTTATGACAGCTTTCAAGCGTGAAGCATAGCTTGACACAAGTGTCTTGCAGCGACCTATGGGTATCTTAGCCCATTCTTCATGGGCAAAAGCCTCCAGTTCAGTCACATTCTTAGGCTTGCGCACTGCAACTGCCTTCTTTAGGTCCCACCAGATTTTCTCAATTGGATTTAAGTCTGGTGATTGCGATGGCCACTCTAGAATGTTCCAGCCTTTCATGTTCAACCATGCTCTAGTGGACTTGGATGTGTGCTTCGGATCATTGTCCTGTTGGAAGGTCCAACGTCTCCCAAGCCGCAGGTTTGTGACTGACTCCATCACATTTTCCTCCAAGATCTCCTGGTACTGAAGGGAATTCATGGTACCCTGCACACGTTGAAGCTTTCCTGTACCATTAGAAGCAAAACAGCCCCAAAGCATAATTGACCCCCCGCCATGCTTCACAGTAGGCAAGGTGTTCTTTTGTTCATAAGCCTGGTTCTTCCTCCTCCAAACATAGCGCTGGTCCATTGTCCCAAACAGTTCTAATTTAGTTTCATCTGACCACAGTACACTGTCCCAAAACCTTTGTGGCTTGTCCACATGACTTTTGGCATACTGCAGTCGACTTTTCTTGTTCTTTGGAGTCAGCAAGGGGGTGCGCCTGGGAGTTCTGGCATGGAGGTCTTCGTTATGCAGTGCGCGCCTTATTGTCTGAGCTGAAACTTCAGTGCCCACATCTGACAGGTCTTTTTTCAGTTCCTTAGCAGTCACGCGGGGATTTTTCTACACATTACGCTTTAGGTAGCGCACAGCAGTCGCGGTCAGGATCTTCTTTCTGCCATGACCAGGTAACGTTTCCACTGTGCCCTTTAACTTGAACTTGCGAATGATACTTCCGATAGTGTCTCTTGGAATATTTAACAATCTTCGCAATCTTTTTATATCCATTGCCATTCTTGTGAAGAGCAATAACCTCTTCTCTTGTCTTCTGGGACCATTCTCTTGCCTTCACCATGCTTGTAAACACACCAGTAGATGTCTAGAAGGAGCTGAGTATCACAGTCCTTTTAAATCTGCCTAATTGGTGCTTATCATGCTTGATTGCTGCTCGTTGACATCCACAGGTGTTTTCAATACCTGATTGAAAACACTGGAATGAACCTCTGTTCTTATGAGTGGTAGTTGTAAAGGGGTTGAATAATTGTGTCAATGAAGAAAAAGGCCATTTAATACTTTATGACAAAAACAATTGATGCTATCTTAGTTGCATTTAGTTCTTTAACAAGTCCTTGTAAGATTTCATTATGAACACAATTACAAATGTGCACTGAATTCCATAAAACCCTTCGCAGCATTGGGGGTTGAATAAATTTGATCACAACTGTATCACTGGGCACACCCTCACATACACTCACAAACACAATCTATCACTGGACACACACTCACACAAACACACTCTATATGGGGCAATTTGGAGAACTCAAATGACCTTGATCCATGTTTTTGGACTGTGGGAGGAAACCGGAGAACCTGGAGGAAACTCACGTGGACACGGGGAGAACATGGAAACCCCACCCAGATTGGGATTCAAACCGGGAATCCCTAGTGCTGAGAGGAGAACGTGCTAACCACTAAGCCACCATGCCGCAGAACATAAAGTTGATTTGCATATTATTTTTTTGTATTTTGTTGTGTATTTATTTGGGTTCTTCTCCATCATCAGCATCGAAGCAAGTTCTAAACAGCATGCTGAAGGAGCCATCTCTAATTCCAGATGTGCTGTTAGCCAAACATGTGGAGCAGGTATGGTTTTTAAGTTCTCATACGGGGGTTGGATTGCCATGTTCCTTCATTCATTATCTTCCATTTTTATCCTCTATTAGGGTCGCGGGGGGGTTCCCCATGCCCATGCCCATGCCCATCCAGGGGAGAACGTCTCGGGCGCTGGGCAGATACACCCAGGACAGGGCGCCAATCCATCACTGGACACACACTCACTCACTCACACAAACACACTCTATATGGGGCAATTTGGAGAATTCAATTGACCTTGATCCATGTTTTTGGACTGTGGAAGGAAACCAGAGAACCCGGAGGAAACCCACGCAGACACGGGGAGAACATGGAAACTCCACCCAGATTGGGATTTGAACCGGGATGGATTGCTATGTAGTTGTTGTATTTCATACAGTATAATAACATTAAGCTGAACAAAGTATTGGGGGTCAACACTTTTTATTACTGAATTCGGATGTTTTTTTGTTGTTGTATTGCATCAGATGTGGCATGGACTGAACCACTGTAATGCTCATATCATGGAGCTCCTCTGGAGGAGTCTCCCGAGATTACATGTCCAAATCCATGCTGCCTGATGAAGGTACCCCAAAATGAGTATTACACCTGTTACACTCTCTTTATTGGCTGATTGAATACAAGGTTCTTCTCCTTACACACAAATATATTCATGACCAAGCCCCCTTTTTTCTAAATGTTCTGGAGCACATTTTAAACATCTTTTTAAAATGTTTTAAGTGTTCATCTTTAGTTTTATTTGTTTTTGTTTTTTTTTTTGTACTTTTTATGGCTTGTTTTGTTTTATTGGTGTGTTTTTTTTTTATTATTTCAAGTATTTTTTTTGTTTTTAAAGTGCTTTAAAACTAAAGTTCAGTTGAGTTTAGCTGGAATGCCCTGTGTGACCATCTGACAGAGCCTCAGACAACTTATTGTTTTAAGAAATAATCTTTTTAGGACAAAATATGGACAATCATTATTATATTTTTTTTGTATATTTGATTATTATCTTTTTTTAATCAATATTTTAATACTGTGAGAACTTTGAGATTTGCTACAAATGAACTGTTTGTTATAAATACAATGTATTATTATATTATTATTAGTAGTAGTAAATTTTATATTACATATGGTTATTTAGTAGATGCTTTTATCCAAAGCGACTAGTATTCTTACTAGGTTGGTTGGGGTCAGAAATCAGGCACAGCACCTCTGAATCAATGAGGGTTAAGGGCCTTGCTCCAGGACCCACATTGGTAATTCAGTGGACCTGAGATTTGAACTCACAACCTTCAGGTTGATAGCCCACAACCCTGAACACTGAGCTACCACACCCATAGATATATCAGATCAAACAAAACTTAATAGGCAATAAACACAAACAATAAATCAATCTTTTTGGCTGCTGGTTTGATTTATAAGATATTATTTAGCCTTAAAGTTTAACTCAACA
>JAFMOC010000100.1:727500-777500 GCA_019802505.1 Corydoras sp. C115 | reverse complement strand
AGATATTAAATTTTGTTCCTTTGCATTACGCATATGCTTTAACAGGCTGTGGCACTTTTCATCATCTCTAAATGATGCGGGGTTCGTCTCAAATATCTTTTAGCTGCTGAATAAGCCTCTGAAAAAAAAAAAAAAAAAGTCGCTCACACATAATATCATTGATTCTCAAGTTTATTGCAGTTGCCACTCCCAAGTGTCCATAATATATTAAAACACACACACACACACACACACACACACACACACAGGCTTAAACTCTTTTAGTGTTTCCACAGCAACACGGCTCAGCAACCTGGCCGTTTCCATAGCAACCGTGCATGCAGGTAAAGTGTTCCCATTTCGAATTCAGACCACACAAATCAAACCTTTTATTTTATTTTTTTTTCTCCTTTAATGTGCATTAAGTCGTATTTAATAGAATAGATATGCTGTCGGGAGAAAACTAATATGTTGTATTTTTTAAGTTGTATGTTAAACTCTTGCTACCTGGTTTTCCTTAACTGCACATCAACAGTGCTATTGGTCAAGAACATGAGGAAATTCTGCGTGAGAAGCTCCAAGAGATGAACCTGTCTTTTTTAGGTGAGCTGGTTTCACCGCTATTCTTTTCATTTAATAAGTCAATAATTAATGACACTTACATGAAGCTTTACCTATTTAACTTAATGTAAAGTTACAATTGATATTCTTTCAAGCTAATCATCGTTCACGGTAGTTTTATTTTTTTTTTTAACATTAAATAAAATAAATAATATGTGTGTGTATATATATATATATATATATATATATATATATATATATATATATATATATATATATATATATATATATATATACAGTATATATATATATATATATATATATATATATATATATATATATATATACAGTATATATATATATATATATATACTGTACATATGTGTGCGTGTGTTAATTTACTTTATAATTTACCTGTTTCTTTAGACACTTAAAATATGTTTAAATTATTTAAAATGTGTTTAAATCCAAGCCAGGGAAGGGAGGAATAAAATTAAAATTAAGGGGTAAGAGATAAATGAGAAGAGGGGGTAACTACGTGGGTGGTTGGGGGTTATATTTGGTGAGTAGGTAGATGTATGCATGTGTGTATATGTATTTATGTATGTATGTATATATGTGTATATATATATATATATATATATATATATATATATATATATATACAAATGTGTGTGTGTGTGTGTGTGTGTATATATATATATATATATATATATATATATATATATATATATATATATATATATATATATATATATATATATATGCAGATATGATGTGTGTATCATTTTATTATGTACAGTTTTCCTCTGTATGGGTATGTATGTTTTACTACTGCTTTTATTATCGCTTTATATCTGCTATATAACTTTAAAGTTAATAAAAACAAATGGAAAAGAAAAAAACATATAAATAATAATAATAACTTGACCATGTATTTGGCTCTGTAAAATGTTTTGACCACAGAGAAACAATGCAGAGAATAAAATAGAACTTGAACGTTTATATTAAGAGTTCAGTGAGTATATTCACTTTTATATAATGAAATGTTTACCATGGTATTGAGGTCAGTCGAGTTCATCCACAACAAACTCGCAGAGCTTTGCCCTAATGGACCTTGCATTGTGTATTGGGGTATAATATTGCTGCAAACGAAATAGGCTAGTTCCAAACTGTTGGAACCCCTAAAGCCATAGTGCTGTATTTTAATAGGACTGAAGTAAAGAGCTGAATTCTGACGGGAGTGTCTGTAATGTTGTCCATGTCATGTATCTATATTTTGTATATATGTGTCTTACTTTTACTTTATTGTGTATTTTTGGTCATTTTAGTTTAATTACTGCGCTTGTTATTATTTTTTGTAATTTCTACTTTTGTGTATATAAACACGAAGAATGGAGCATCTGTAAAAACTGCAATTTTTCCCCCGGGAATTAATAAAGTATTCTGATTCTGATGTAAGTTCAGTTTTAAAATATCAGGTATTTAATAAAAAGAGTGAGCATTGTGATTTAAATTTATATAAAAGCTCTAAAATCCATAAAGGGAAGCCGTGCAGAATTTGTCTTTTCCTGTGATTAGAAAGATATCATTTATATGTACTTCAAGTGATGACCTTAACGGAACAGCTGAAAGGACTGTCCTAAAACTGTCAATGTTTGGGGCTCAGAGGTCACCGTGGCAGCCTCACCCGGCTGATAAATGGATTGGACGCAAGCCCCCTACACGAGAGATGAACCATTAATTTTAATCAACGCCGATGTAAAAAAGACGATCGGCGCCGCGGACGGTGGCAGCAGCCCGGCAGGTGTTAGAGAGACTCCACTGCGCGGACCCCTCCACTGCGCAAGACCTTCAGCCCTCTTCCCCCTCAGCCCATTAGTTGAGCTTGGCTGAAGACGAAGAGGCCGGTCTGTGGAATTGAATGACCTGGTCAGCCCGAGATTTAATGGAGAAATCAGGTGTTCCGCAAATAATGGTTGAGCCGCGTCAAAAGTCAAGGACAATGGCTGAGCCACATGTGTGCAAGGGTCACACTCACACACACACATTCAGCCGCTATGCTGCTAGTCGCGTCGTTTAAGTTCTTTATGAAGCCCGCCAAACCCAGGGCGCTCCGCGGCCGGAATCGCAGAGTCTGCAAACAGTTGACGGATGGCACGGGCGACGTATAAAAACTTGTATTTGTGTTTTAACAATACAAGTGAAGCACCAACTGGGAGCCAAACCCCTGTTTTATTCCATCCATCCATCCATTATCTTCCGCTATATCCTATATCAGGGTCGCGGGTGGGGGGTTCCCCATGCCCATCCAGGGGAGAACTTTTCGGGTGCTGGGCAGATACACCCAGGACAGGGTGCCAATCTATCGCTGGGCACACACTCACTCACACAGATACACTCTATATGGGGCAATTTGGAGAACTCAATTGACTTGATCCATGTTTTTGGACTGTGGGATGAAACCGGAGAACCCGGAGGAAACCCACGCAGATACGGGGAGAACATGGAAACTCCCAGATGGGGATTCGGACCGGGAATCCCTAGTGCTGAGAGGAGAGCATGCTATCCACTAAGCTGCCTTGTTTTATACCTTTGCTTTCAATTGGCTTGTTTGTATTTTGGTAAGCGATATGATGAGGTTTCAGCTCAGTGGTTCGCAGGGAAAGTAGAATTAGGTTTTTAAAGCCATACTCAGTACAGTAAAGGTCATTTTTGTCACTTCAGAACTGTTCTAGTGCCGTTTGTGGAATTTGATTAATACAATTTAAGTAATTACGTCATAATGTCTCCCCTCAGATGAGAATCAGCTTCGGGCTAAAGGCTACGACAAGACCCCTGACATTATTCTGCAAGTCCCAATCGGTAAGTTTCTGCAAAATCAAGTAGCGTCTTTTCCTCAGTTAGTCAACAGTGACTGTTTAAGGCCTGCAGTTATACCACTCGCATGAACAACTGTCAAGCGAACATTACAGAAATGCTACTCCATGTCTCTCGCTATTTTTTCTTTTCTTTTCAAAAATCGCTTATCAAAGCGGTTGGGAAAATACCAAATGTCGCCTCAGGAGAAGTGTTTCCTCATGAGAAAGTTTGCGAGCTCTACCCAAAGATTAATTTACACAGACGCTGTTCCCTTATGAGGATATCGTGGCAGCACTCAGAACTCCGCGGCAGACTTTATCGCGCTGAAATTGATGCACGTTGGCCAAAGATAAGTTGTCGTTTCAAACCCACAGCTGTCGAAGGCCACATTGTGCACTGGATTGAGAGCAAGGCCTCGTTCGGCGACGAGCAGAGTCATCGCACCTATCTGAACGACCAGTTCTGGAGCTACTGGAACAGGTAACTGCTTTTATTATCACATTAACATCATGAAGTTGGCACAGTATACAGTTTTGATTTTGTTTTTTGTTTGTTTTTTTTGAGACCCTTTCTTTACATGTAGCCCTCATCAGAAGTTTGACATGAGTTGCACATTACAAACTGTTGTTATAATAACTACTGTTATTATTATGTCTTGAAATGACAGAAACGTCATATAATATGTGGGTCATTAATTCACCTTATTGCCGGAAATATAGATATATAAATATCTATATTCTATATTCATAATATCTATATAACTATCTATAAATGTCATGTTATATACGCTCACTCAGTTAGGTAGCATGGAAAACCCCCGTAATGATGTTCTTTCAACTTTAAAATGGATTTTTCTGATAAAAAGAATTAATAATAGTTTATTTGTAATTCCACGAGAGCTTTGCACATCAAGAGGTCAAATATTGTGTTATAAAATCATTTACATCCCACTAAAACAAAAAAATACAGGTTCAATCACATACAGGTTTACACACACACACACACACACACACACACCCAGGGGTTTACACACAAATGTATACTGTCCTACTTGTGCTTATCTTATATCGAAGTGTATTCTCTAATATTTTATTTCATTATTGATTATTGTATTTTTGTGGGTGGGCATGAAATCCAAATAATGTGACACTGATGTGTTGTAGTTGAATTTGCTTGTGTGTGTGTGTATGTGTATGTGTGTGTGTGTGTGTGTGTGTGTGTGTGTTGTGTTGTAAATACGACTAAAATAGTTTCCCTTCACAACAAACATTCTGCACATTTCTGTTACTTTCTGAACCTTTAGAATCCCTTCTGTTTGTTCTTTATGACGTTTACACCCCTGTACACACTTAAGTAATGACAATATTCATACATTTTCACAAAAGAACATAACAGGTGTGTTGTAATACGAGTGATGTAAAATGTTTCTTCAATGTGAGGAAGGCAAATATTCATAAAGACAGATTCAAAGGTTGTTTCTTTAAGCAAAATACACTTAGGGTTTAATCCCCAAATAAACAATTTCACTTCAATGATTTAGTAATTGTGGGTCATTTTTAACGCTTTAAGTGATGTATATAGTATTAAGATTACACAAAGAGTTCGAACTGTCTTCTGTACGTCATATTTCTGCTCTACACTTCAACAAGGTGTTTCTGGCTGCAGAGCTGCTTCTTGGTTATTATTTGATTTATTATTTTTGTGAGAGTCTGAGATTGTTTTGGTGGAACCACAAAGAGATAAGCCATCATTAATATACTGATTCCAGCCTCTCTGGCACCAAAAGCATTTTCTAATCTGTAATGATTTTATTTATTAATCTGCTTTCTCGGGATTGGCCGATGAGATGATTGCATGTTCGAGTAGGCGGTGCTTGTCGGTTGGGTGTGCAGTCTTATGCATGGGTTTAAACACTAGTTCAAAGGTCATTGACTTTTATTGTTTTAGTTTATTTCATGTACTTTTTATTCCTAATCATATATTAATGAACTATGTTTATTATTTTCATAATATTTGAATAATCGTTCAATGAAAATAGTCATATTTAATTGTGTAAATAAAGTATAACTTTAACATTAGGACGTCGACAAATTCCTCCTCCGGGATTTTACATCAGATCCCAACTGTCTCAATATTTTTGTGTGTATAGTGTATATTTGTATTTTATTTATATAATGCAGAAATAAGCAGTTAAATTAAACCAGTTGTTAATGTAGAGTGGAAAAATAATACATTAAATGAGCTACTTTATCCTTATGTATGTTAAACAAGGAAAAAAACACGTGTGTGTATATGTAATTTATTTTTTTTATTATTATTTTATTTTTTTATATATACATGGATTTTTTTTTTTTTTAAATGCCATTTGTAGAAGATAGCAGTAAAGAATCTAGTGTTCTCTGCTGTTGAAATCCATGATTCTTACATAACATCTTACGTGCTTGCTCCTTTATTTACTTTAATTGTTTTGCATTTGTTCTTATACAGAAAAGGAATATGTTTTTTAGGAAATCTATAAATCCTACTTTTCTAATGGTATTTACACACTGACAACATTTGTAACGTGTTCAAAAGTTCAAAGTTGGTCCAATATTTTGCCTTTTTGCGGAAGATGGCAGTAATGACCCTAATGAATTTAAAGCAACTGAAATACTATACAACTATACTGTACAATAATATTTATGGTAATACTTTGTGTTCTAACTTTACTGAGTTTGTGATATATTTAATTAAATGCTTCATTCCTAAAAAGACAAAAAGATTAATCAATATAAATTGTGTGATTAGTTCAGATAAGTTTTTATTTTTTTGACGGTCTGCGGACGGCCGTTTTCTGTACGTTCTGCTCCCTTTTGTGAAAAACTTAATTCGGACTTTTTGTTGAAAATACAACTTTCATCTTCAGTTTGATCACTGAAAATAGTCTGGCCTGTAATTGGCGGTGGGTTCAGGTTCTTTTAGTGTTTAAAAACCGTCTGGACTTCTGTGACACGAATGTCCTGTGGTTTTTGGCTGGATGCAGATTTAGCCTTCGACAGAATGACCTCATCTCCTCAGTTCCCGTGTAGATGATGAAGACAAAAACGAAGGTTCGGCACGGCCGTTTGTAAAACAAAAACAAACTGCAGCGGGTCTTCTAAGCGAGTCGTACGTTTGAGGTCATGTAAACAGCTGTTTTTAGTTTGTGGAAAAGCCTCTCTTTCCAAATGATTCATCACTGCTACGTCGAAGTCCAAATACGAAGATGAAGTAGTACATACAGCTTGAACTGATTTTTTTTTTTTTCACTACAGACACCACACATGTGAAGGAAGTGCTGTGTATAACCAAAATGCCTACCACCAACAGTTTAATCAACCTACAGATTGTCAGTTTGTATCCATTTTGTCCAGGCGCACGTTCTCATATGCATTATTGATGAGCAAATTAAAATGGGAATCCTCATTGTGGTACTTATCTACTTCATATGGTTCCAATTCTGCCCAAGACATAGCAGAAAGCTGCTGTAATGGCAGAAATGATGCCCAAATAAGACCTAGTGTAACAATACTTTAATCTTGGGGAAATACTTGTGTGAGTAAAATTCGTCAGACAGTGTTATAATTCAGTGAGCTTTTTCACAAATGGTTTCTTTTGTTATTTTTTTATTATATAGTTCAAATAGAAGTCTTTTAAACATAATGTATACCATCCACACAGTTATACTGTTTTATTAACTCACCCACAAGTGAGTGATGTATGTATGTATGTGTGTGTGTGTGTGTGTGTGTGTGTGTGTGTATATGTATATATATATATATATATATATATATATATATATATATATATATATATATATATATATATATATATATATATATATATATATGTGTGTGTGTGTATATAATGTGTGTATAACATTTTTTTTTGTGTGTGTGTATATATATATATATATTTATATATGTGTGTGTGTATAATGTGTGTAAACTTTTTTTTTTTTTTTTTTTTTTTTTTTTTTTTTTTTTTTTTCGGATTTTCTGAACTGCTCACCCTTTAAGGGCTATTAAGGATTCTGGGGGGGGGCAGCTGCTCATAAGGGCAAAAATAAAGGGAAATTTTTAGACAGGTCACCAGACCTTCAGCATGCAAGATGGAGCCTGACGGCATTTAATATCTCCACACAAATTAATACATTTATTTATTCATTTTTTACTTTTTATATTTTATATATGAGCCATTTCTCTCATACGCAAACTCGCATTGTTTTTGTTGAACTCCATGATCCTCTAATAAGATCTCATGCATGCTTGCACATTTATTGACTTTTATTTGTTTTGCATTTCTTTTTTTTATATTTAAAAAAATGCCGTTTGTCAGAAATCGCTGCATTCATGAAGTAGAATAATGATGTTAATGTGCGGAACGTTTTCTTTTTCGAATGTTGTGTACACAATGACTTCTTTTGTAACGTGCTCAAAAGTGCGAATATTTGTCAAATATTTTTTCTCACTAGTACGTAATCTGTTTGGATCAAGCTCTGCTGTGTTTAAAAAGGATTGTTTTGAGAGGTATGAACGCGGCAATCATGCCCGGAGCCGACCAAAACACTAGTCACAAACACTTATGAAAGTTTGTCTCGTTCCAATTCACAGCAGACTTGCACAACTGCGTTACGAGCACCGTCCAATGCTGATTCAACCCACCTGCCTAAAGGAGGAGCCGACCAATGAACGAGCCTTAACTGATCGCTTCCAGCTGTCCTCCTTCAGGATTCTGTTTTTAAACTCGGAATTAATTTGCAATGTGAAATAGAATTGGGAAAAAAACGGACAGTTGTGTTTACTTCGTTGGCTTGTGGTCAAGGAACCAGCCTTGTGACCTGCAAATCCCCGGGTTGATTCGCAGTCCCACTAAGTACAATGGCTGAAGTGCCCTTGGGCAAGACATCTAACCTCAGTTGCTCCCCGGGTGCCATGTACATGGCCGCCCCCGGCTCCGGGCACGTGTGTGTGTGTATATGTGTGTCACTGCATGAATGGGTAAAATGTGGAGGACAAATTCATAGGTGTGTAAGCACTGTAGGCTTAAATAAATAGATCACTTTATTAGGTCCACTGTCCATTTGATAAACTTTACCAATCTGTAGTTCTACATGTACACATTGTAGATCACCTGTTTCTATGTTCTCTAAAAGACCACCATAAGTATCAACACCAGCACCAGGGTATTGTGTGAGTGCTGCTGCAGTGACACTAACATGGTACAGATGTGTTGCGTATAGAATCAGATCCCACACTGCTGCTGGACTTTTTAAACACCATGTCCATTCTCGTTTCACCGTGCATCACCTTATAGATGTATGTTATAGACAGTAGCTCATTTTCTGCTATACACTATTTAAGTAGTCCACTGACCCTAACCCTTTATATATGAGCTCACAGGACACTATGTAGAGGATGCTGCTGGTTTCACTGATGACTTTGCTGCTGGACTTTTTAAACACTCTGTCCATTCTCGTTTCACTGTGCATCACCTTATAGATGTATGTTATAGACAGTAGCTCATTTTCTGCTATACAACTTATTTTAGTCGTCCACTAACCCTAACTCTTTACATATAAGAGCTCACAGTATGTAGACACTATAGAGACACTATGTAGAGGATGCTGCTGGTTTCACTGATGACTTTGCTGCTGGATTTTTAAACACCATATCTATTCTCGTTTCACTGTGCTTGACCTTATAGATGTAAGTTATAGACAGTAGCTCATTTTCTGCTATACACCTTATTTTAGTCGTCCACTAACCCTAACCCTTTATATAAGAGCTCACAGGACACTATGTAGAGGATGCTGCTGCTTTCACTGATGACTTTGCTGCTGGGCGTTTTAAAACACCATATCTATTCTCGTTTTACTGTGCTTTACCTTATAGATGTATGTTATAGACAGTAGCTCATTTTCTGCTATACACTTTATTTTAGTCGTCCACTGACCCCAACCCTTTATATAGAAGAGCGCACAGGACACTATGTAGAGGATGCTGCTGGTTTCACTGATGACTTTGCTGCTGGACTTTTTAGACACCATGTCCATTCTTGTTTCACTGTGTGTCACCATATAGATGTATGTTATAGACAGTAGCTCATTTTCTCCAATACACTTTCTTATAAAGGGTCCCCTAATCCTTTATAAGAGCACACAGGACACTATGATTTAGACTAGATTAGTTTAGAGAGATTTGTCATTGTACATGATACCATGAAATTCCAAATGGTACCTTTTAACGACAGAGAACATGTATCCATAGAAACATTCAATAAGTTTGTAAGTGTACACTATGTAATATAAGCACAGAAGTATAATAGTATGAAAGAAGCAACTAGCATAGCAAAATATAAAATATAAATATATATATATATATATATATATATATATATATATATATATATATATATATATATATATATATATATTTATTTACACGTATATACAAATATACATACATTACACACACACACACACAATACATACACAGATACATGTGCATCTGCGTGAAAGCAGCCATATGGTATTGGTGATACAAAGTTACAAGAATAGTGCAAGTCATGTTCAGGATGCTGCTGGTTTCACTGATGATTTTGGATATTGTGGCATTACCGCTTCATCTGATCCACTCATATCAGCACAACTCACTCCCATTCATCCACCACCCAAAGCCTGACTGATCTGTAGTGGTCTTGATCATAGAAAAAGTAGGTTCAACTACCACAACGGACACTATGTGTTGGAACAAGGACTTTTGGATTAATATAATGGCTGTTGAGAGAGTGTGTGTATGTGAATCTCTGTGTAATAGTTTGTGCTCACCAGTAGTAGTGTTTGCTGAAAGGTCACCCCTACTAGCCATGCTGTGGCTGACGGGCGTATGACACGTTGTGACATGCTGCTTTAGAGCCGCGAGCTTGTGACCTTAGAAGCACTATAGAAACAGACATCCATTACTGTAGCGGCTTATAGATAGATAGATAGATAGATAAAAATAGATAGTTAGATAGAATACTTTATTCATCCCGAAGGAAATTTTTAGCAGCCAGTAGCAGTAACAGTAAAGTAAGAAATTGACTGAAATAAATTAAAAAAAAAATAATAATAATAATAATAATAATAAAAAAAATAAAAAAAAAAAAAAAATAAATAAAAAATATATATATATATATATATATATATATATATATATATATATATATATATATATATATATATATATATATACACACACACACACAATTTACCATTGTAAAGTGTCATGTGTCAAACTAAAAATGAAAATAAAGTGTCCAGTATGGGTGGAGACCAAGTGATCAAAAAAAATACAATATACAGTATTTTAAATGTCCTGTTGTTTTATTTGTTCTTCCGGCCCAAAAAAGTGGTATTGTAGAGCTTGATTATTACAACTATTAATCTGTTTGTCATGTTTAATAAGAAATACTTAATCCTGATCAGAGTGCACTCAGGACTTTATCAACAACATTGAGGATTATTAAAATATAGTTCGTCATTGTGATCCCAAATAATAAATTTAGTGTCTTATTATAGGTTTAGTGTAGTGTTTAAAATACAGTATCTTAAATTACATCCTTTGATGCCTTTAGTGTAAGACTTGTGATCTCATTTGTAAGTCGCTTTGGATAAAAGCATCTACTAAATGACTAAATGTAAATGTAAGCTTGCCCTTTTAGTTCACCAACACCATGTTACACACATCTTAAAGCGTGCATCTGTTTTTAAAGTTTTATTCGAATTGATACAGAAAGTAAACAAATCATGAAACATAACAAACTGAATCCAGTCCTTTGTTTTTCTTTTCAATATGTACGCCATCAAAAGCAAACCAGTTTGAGTTTGGTAGCCTATCCTCCTCCAGGTTATTCTCATATAGTCGAAATATTCAAACAGACAGGAGACATACGAAATCTTTCACTTATATGATGAACATTACAAAGTCTTTGCTCATGGCACTGCTGTCATTTCATCGCCTGATACCTTTGGGTGCGATCTGGTTATAGGTAAATAAATCTGACGTTAATGTCATGAAATGAAGTTATTAGCAGCTTCGGGTGCGAGTTAACATTATAAGTCTGCAGTGTGGTACAAGCGATGATGGAGAAACACTAGGCTGCTTAGGAAGGTCTTCGATGAAACGGTTATAAAAGCACATTTTAGTCGTTAAAACACTTGCATCCAAATAACCAGCTGGAACGCTTTTATTGTCAAAATATTCTCTGTAATGTCTTTTTGTTTATAAAATATACGTTTTTGGCATTTTCTTTAGGGGGGTGGGTGGGTATTAAAAGCAGTAAATCATTGAAATTTGAAAGTAACATATTTTAGCATGGAATCTTTTAATTAAAACCCCGACTGTACCACTTATTAGAGCTGAAATTCCATTCATTATTTATTATTTTATTTTTATGTCTTATGTTTCTTGATTTCTGTAACAGCTGCGTCTCAAGAAAGATGGGTCCTGAAAAATTGCAATGAGTCGAACCAAATGGCCCGGCAATGCCAAGGTTATGATCAACTGGGTGTGCTATTTCTTCCATTTCAAGGGTTTTTATTTGGAAATTGCAGTGGGAAACGCTGGTGGTGAATCTGAATTTGCTGGAAAGCGATGGCTTTCGAAAGCTTTTGCTTGAGGAGAGCCATATTAAAGAACCTTAAAAATTTGTTTACCAGAAAGGATTGGCTCCCGCCTGAGGACATTCCTAGACAATGCGGAATGTGGAGTTTAATGATACACCACTTGACTGAAAGCAGCTCCGGTCAATCAAAAGTGACACGTGTCTGAGGAATATATCTCTTTTTGTCGTTATCCCGTTCAACGTGGGACCCGGGCTGAGTCGTTCTGAACCACCGGCACTGCTCATCTGATAAAGCGGCGTCCTCAACGTGAGCTGTATTCTAACGGAGTGGGTTTAGCATTACCATTTCAGATATTACGATGTAATGTACATGACAGTGAGGGACCTTCACATCAGCATTCAGCAGTGGCTTTAAGCTGGCGTACATCTGGATCTGACAGTGCCCGTGCCGTCATGTTTGTGCGCTGCCTCACCCGATAAACTCTGCCCTGTCAAAAAAATGTCAGCCCCTTCAAAACCCACCTTTTAGAGTTCCCTTGTAATTTTTAATTGACATTTACATTTGACATTTTGAATGCGCTCTCCCATTGTTCAGACGGCTTCGTGGGCTGAGCTCTTGGAGGGCCCCCTTCCCCAACATGCACACATGCACTGCACTGCCTACCGAACTGATGTCAGTGCAATGAGAGTGATCGTCTGACATCACCACTGCTTTCTCTTCTAATTCACCATATGGGTTGACGTCTAGGCAAGTGGCCCTCCTCGACGGGCAGTGGTGCATTTGTTATGTTGGGGTTGGGGTTGGAGGAGGGGGGGGGAATTACAGCAAACCACTGAAATGCATGTTTCCTTCTGAGTGACCTTCTAGACATGACAGTCGCTTATTTAATTACCAAAAGGCCCGTGAGTGACTGCTCTGCTGATTAGCTTATTTATTTAACGCGGCTTTAAACCAACGCCAGAACTTTTAGCCATTCTTAATTGTTCGTGTTTATCCTCAATCACTGCAGAAAGTGAGTGGAATGGTGGTGTAGCTTTCGGAAAGTGACACTACTAATTGTCTTTCCCTGACCAAATATATTCATCATCCAAACAATAGGCTTGCCAAAACACTAACCTCGTAATACTCGCTCTTCACTGGAGTGAGGGGTAATGATGCTTTGCATATGAAGGCCTCGGATAGAAAGAAAGAAGGCGATGGATTGAGGGGGGGAGAGAGGGGAGTGTGTTCAGGCCCACTGACTGGATGTGATGGCAAAGAAGCCATTGGTCTCGTCTTACCATCAATCTTGGCTGCTGCTTTTGCCGTGCCAGGGAGCCGTGTGACGGATGTGCTGATAATTGAGTTATCCATCTCCCCCAACTATCAGAGTTGGATAAAAATTATTCACCTGATGGTGAATATTAAGCACATTATAAGCCTCGTGTGTGGTTTCGAAAAAGTGGGGATAGTTAAACACGGCATGTAATGAAATGCGGCTCCGGGCTAATGTTCTTCCCTGTAGCCCGGGCCTAAGCTGGTGTTGGCAGAGAATCTAGCAGTAAACAAAAACCTACGCAAAATGAATAGGAAAGATTGTGTCATTTCTTTCCATCACAACTCGACAATAAATTAGACCCATTTTTTTGGAACGACATGTTTTTGCCCATTTTTGTCTGAAAGGATTCGGTCGTCTTTGAATGGGTTTGGTCAATTTGTCAAACGGACAAGTTTCTAATTCTTTTAATGTTCGCCTTTCTAACTAGATGGTCCTCCTGAAACTAAAGTTCCGCTCATTCCTTCTTTCCCACATCTCTACGCAAACTCCACTCCACTTTTGGTTTTTATTTTCTCTCTAATGTACTGTGTTTTTCTTCTGTTATTTCCATATCTGGATATCTAAATGCGCCCAGTGATAGATTGGCGCCCTGTCCTGGGTGTCTCTGCCCAGCGCCCGAGACGTTCTCCCCTGGATGGGCATGGGGAACCTCCACGCGACCCTAATAGAAAATGAAGTGGAAGATAATGGATGGATGGATATCTAAAATGTGTCTGTTGACTTTTTCTAGAATAGGTTAATCAGATAAACGCGCTCATTCAAAAGTGTTCCAGTGGAGTTGTTCAACAGAACCAGAGCGCTCTGAGATCTGAACACGGAGATTCCAATATAGAGAATCCTTTAGCAGAATTAGAGCTGGAAAACCATAAGTACGGTTTATTTTTTCATATGAAATAAATCTTTGAGTTCAGCATTAGCAGTTCTATCTATAGCCTATCAGCATCTAGAAATGCATCCAGTATTCTACCGAGCTTCTAAGTGGTAACCCAGAAAATGTTCCGTGAGTCAGAATGCTGGCGATGCCATGCCAATTAGTTTTAGGGAGTCTAAGCAGGCATAGGCCTTTCTCTCTGGGTGGAATTTTCCTCTTAATCTCGCCTTAAAGTGACACTACCCAGTTTCACTTGGCTGCAAGCTCATGTGCATATATATTAATCATGTTGGCAGCGGAAGGTTTCGCTTGTCAAAGAGAAAGCACATGCCTTGGTTGAACCCCACCAGCCTGGTAGCTGCGGTGTGATAGGAAGAGACCCAGTTAGAGGGTTGGATTTGGCCGTGACTAACGGGAGATTCAGAACGCTGAAGGTGTGGAAACCAAAATGTGGGGAACGAAATGCATTTCAGAGAAAACTGTGACCCTAAAAACCAACCGGCTACGGTTTGGACATTTCGTTTATAGGAATATCTGGATGTAATATCTCGTTGTATTTACTGTTTCCATTATTAAGACAATAAAATATCCTTTAATGGTAGAAATGAGTTGGTTTCACAGTAACGGCTGCATTTCTCCCCGTGTCAGAGGTGAAAAAGGCTTTATTGCAAATGAGCCGACCCGGCCGCCCGTCCCGGCCCAAAGTTAATCAGCTGTGTGCTCCGTGTGCTGCGGATGTGTCAGAGCTGAAAATGTTAGCACTCCTAATGGAGGCTTGAAAAGGTTAGCTCTGATAAAAAGCTGTCAGAGGTTGACAAAAATGATTTATGGCAATATAATGGGACAATATGGCTCATTTCTTTCTCATATAAAATGGGGTTAAGGCTTTTGGATTTGTCATATACATCATGCAGCTTGACCACGTCCAAGTACCTGCTATCGTGAGCTAGCTAATAGCTTAAGGAATTATTTCAGGTAATATTGGACTGCTTGTCATCTAATGAATGGTGGGAAGTGTGCATTAGCAATCAGACAGACAATTACCGTAGGAAATTAAGGGCGCACAATAAGCCCTACTTTATTGTGGCGTAGGAAATGGTTTCCTTAATAACACTGTTGGAATCGTAAATTGGAGAGTATTTATTCACTGTCTTGCCTGCGAGTCTGCTGTTGAGACACATTCAGTTTGACAGTTCCCGACTGCCTTAACTTTTTTTTTTTTTTTTTTTTTTTTTTTTTTTTTTTTTTTTTTTTTTTTTCAATTAATCCTGTTCTTTATGACTCCGTTTTAATAGAGAAATGAAAAGCTAATTCTCTCGCACCCTGTGCTGGCCAATCATATAGGCTTGACACTGAAATAATTTGGTTCATTCAGTAAGGTGGACAGTGTGCTCATTTTTAATGGATATGTCCATCATCCGTCTTCAGAATATAACGCAGAGAATATCTAATTATTAAAGACACGTCGTAATGACTTCAAAGCTTTTCCACTGGCTTTCCAATGTGTGCGAGGGAGACGCGAGCATGTTGGCGCTCATGTGCATTGTGCATTTTTTTTGCCCGGATAGATGTTTTGAGGGTAGTGCTGTACCAGAAGGCCATCAGCAGGAGTGTAGATATCGAGGGTGTCACCTGAGCGAGAGGCAGCCCTCCCCATTGTCCATTCTTCCCTGATCCCAATGAGGCCGGACATCACTGAGGACAAACCCCGAGGACACTACGTCTGCCCGTGTCATCTGTGCCATGCATGTACCGTCCCTTGCTTTACTGAATAACAGTCATGGCTTCTTTAAATCCATCCCTCGGCTATAAGACGTGAATGGAGACGTTATGATGTTGTAGGTTTTCTTGTAGGTGATGCACTTACTTGCTTGTTTTTCCCTCATAAAGAACAAGACCAGCTCCTTATATCCAAATGGCATCATTTTTTTTCGCCGGGTTCTCCTGCAGGCCCCTGCACAATACCCGGCACTTTGTGACAGTTTAATCGTTAAGAGCTCTAGAGAAATAAAGTTGACAGGAGATGACTTGGAGAAATCCTCTTGGAATTTGTGACCCCTCAGCTCATGACATTTACCACCACGATACGCCCAAGTGCAAGATGTATGACAGACAACCCGGAATACTAATGGCGAATGACAAGGTGGTTTCATGCTTTGCGGATTTCAATGCATATTTAGGCACATTGTTTAACGCGGCGCGCATGTAATCCGGGCATTTCAGCCTCCCATCGGCTGCAGGATTTAGCTCCCGCTAAGCCTCCATTTCACTTATTTATTCTGGAGGGCTTGTGCCGCCGCATTATACAAATTTGCCGTTTAAAGTTGAGGTTAAGAGCGGCTTTGACGCACAGGAGGTGCAGCGGAAACGAGCAATGGGACACAAAGAGGCACCCGGGTGCAATTTCTGAAGTCTCTATCTGACAGTTGGAAAGAAAGCCTCAAGTAATTGGGAGCGAGTGCATGCCATTCCGATGAATTCCTGTTTAGTTATGGAACTTTTTCGTCAACTTGTTTTTTTTTTTTTTTCTAACCTCCCTGATCTCTTAGATTTGGAGATTTATGGAGTTGGAGGTAAAGGAGCACATGCAGGATTCTAAACCACACCTCGTACTTCACTATAATTTATTTTATATATTTACTGGAGCATATATATATATATATATATATATATATATATATATATATATATATATATATATATATATATATATATATATTGCTCCAGTTATGATTGCCGCCTGGTGACACCTCAACGAGGAGCTAATTCTCACTCTGTGCAAAATGGTGGAACGATCTTCCCAACTCTGTCCGTAAGGCAGAGTCACTGGGCAGTTTTAAGAAACTACTCAAAACGCATCTTTAACGATCAGGTTTATTAATTATACAGTGGTCAGTTGGTTATAGTATAGTTATAGTGTATATATATAATTGGTTTTCTTCATAACTTCTGACTTGTGATGTTCTCATTTGTAAGTCGCTTTGAATGAAAGCATCTCTAAATGTAATGTAATGTTATTTTTTTATATATATATATATATATATATATATATATATATATATATATATATATATATATATATATATATATATATATATATATATATGTATAAACATAAACGTGTGCGTATGTGTCTGTATATACACTTTTCTCCCCAAAACCACCCCCCACCCCTTGACCTTCCGGTTTTATTCCAGGCAGAAGTCAGCAACATTTGTCATCCTGGTGCAATCTTGACTGGGGGCACAGAGAGAACTATGACTTTATTAAAATGGCTCTTTGTAAAACCCAATCTAACAGGAGAACGTTGATGGCTGCAATGGTTTGAGCATGTGCACGTCTCTGAGCCCAGAGATATTTAGAACTGTGGGATGGCGAACACGAGATGGGACATGCACTGTTATTTTTGTGGCACAAAGATATCCCTGTGCAGAGCCGGCGCGTGAACAAGCTGTGTGCTGCATCTCACACATTCATTGTAGCTGACTGACACGTCGACTCGCATAAAAAAACATGGAAACAATGAGAGCATTTTCTTAGGTGTGATTTGTCTTTTAGATTGCTTCAGGGTGTCGGGGGTTATCTGCAGTCCTGCACGATATTGTTGTTAGCATAAACTTATTTACCGGGATAATAATAAAAGACGACAAGGTATGGTTAAGGAAGGAACGTGTGATGGGTGACTAGAGCTATTGTGACAGCATTCTAGAATTACTTATATTTATATAAAACCTTGCATCATTCAGTAATCATTTGAAAGCCAAGTTAACCCTTCCCTACTTTGTTTTAACCACTTATGAAGTCTCCCATTATATAAGCCACCCTAATAACTGAGGAATAGTATGCTCTATATAATATAAGTCAATCTAAGTGCTTAAGTAAAAACAGAATTCTGCTTTTTGCTTGACCCCCCGATGCTCTGGCTTGTTGAAAGTAAATAAGATCTACTATTTCTGCCCCAGATAATATCTGAATATAATGGAGCGTTCTGCTTTAATATAATTACTTCATTTAGATCGTACATTTGTTTTTAATATTCCTATAGGTTCCAAGTCCTTAAGTCCGAAACAATAGGCCACTCAATGAATCTTTACGGCGGGTAATGAAATTTGATTTCTCAGGGACGTGCACAGCTGTCTTTGGGTTCCAAGCATCTTCTAAAAGCCAGAGGACTTGCCAAAGTCGAGCGAAAAACCGTTCTAAGGCCGTCCGAAGAGAATGACTCGCGTGAATTCTCGGCCATTGTAGAGGCAGAGCTAAGAAGAGCGCTGGAGCATGAGGCTGCCGCCTGGCTCAAGGACACCGCAGCCACCTTTTAAAGTGGCCAACTGAATGGAAACAATCTGGCCTTTTGTTCCTCAGTAAACCAGCGTGCCCCTGACATTTGGTCTGAAGCAATAGCAGCGCTCTGAGTGGCTTTTTGTGTATTAAACGGTCAGAAAAAGAGGACATATTTGTGGTTTCCTTTTTATCCCATTGCAGGCTTTTGATTGCTTTTAGAGAGCGATTAGCTTCTTTTAGGCTGGCAGTTGTTCCACTACATTGATATTTATGAGGATGCAGATACATAGGGGTGGGAGGTATGAAAGCGAATGCCATTCTTTACCCTTATTTTAACACAGATACCATAATGAGACAAAAGCATGTCAAGTGGTGCATACTTCTAAGATCTCTGTGGCTCTGTTTAGCTGATGTCTCACTGGTGTGAACTAGTCAGCGTGAGCTACACGAAAACTTTTAACGTGAAAACTTCAAGTTTACTACTGAGATTACACATTTTATTCATTTGGTAAATTTCACAGCCATATTTCTAAAAAAAAATAATTAATAAATCAAAAATTGGATAATCAGGTTTGATTTTTAATTTAATTTTTTTTAACTACTGACATGTGTCATTTAGCGTCTGCTAAATGACTAAATCTAATGTTTCCTCGGATCTCAAAACCGTCTAAATATCGGACATGTTTCCCCCAACATAAAGATGTCAGTACAAATAATAACAGGACGAAGGGTATAAAAAATTATGTCTTTGCACATTGCTGTTGGTAGTACATTCATTCATTCATTCATTATCTCCCACTTTATCCTCTATTAGGGTCGCGGTGGGGTTCCCCATGCCCACGTCTCGGGCGCTGGGCAGATAGACCCAGGACAGGGAGCCAATCCATCGCTGGGCACACACTCACTCACACAGACACACTCTATATGGGGCAATTTTTAGAATTCAATTGACTTGATCCATGTTTTTGGACTGTGGGAGGAAACCGGAGAACCCGGAGGAAACCCACGTGGACACGGGGAGAACATGAAAACTTCACCCAGATGGGGATTCGAACCGGGATCCCTAGCACTGAGAGGCGAACGTGCCAACCACTAAACCACCGTGCAGCCTCAGTTGGTAGTTATTTACATAAATAACTTTTAAAAGCATTTAGAACTAATATAATTATGTTTGCGTTAATGCACGTCACAATCGAGCTTCTACTCAGTTCCATGTCCAGCCCAAATTTTAATAATAAATGTTTGACTTGCATTAATCAAAATAAACCTACACCAGTTGCATGGCTATCATTTATTTTATTTTATTTTATTTATTTATTGATTTATTTCTGTATTTTCAGCGTTTTGCATCTGGATAATCTAAAAACAACTTTCGTTTCTGAGAGCAGTGATGTTTAGTTGACAAATTCTTTGTTTGTTGTCCAAAAAAATCTCAGATGATTGTCTGTACAACAAAAATAGATAAAGCTCCCCAACTCTTTAATCTCAATATTTTGTGTTGAGTATTTATTAAATCTTCAGTTGTTTATAGACCCTTCAAACTTTTCCCCTTGTTTTGTCGTTGCTGAAAGTGGTTGGCAGTAAATGGCTGACTGAGGGACAGGACGTGTGTGATAGGTGTGTCTGTTTATAAATAACTTGTGTGTATAACCTTTTTTTAGACATAGAATCCCGCGCTTAGCCTTGTGCTTTTCCCGTCCAGCCGGTTCTAGCTCGTCTCGGCCCAGGACCAGACCATCAATTATATCGGGCTGCCATCATGTCGTTCTAATCGAGGAGCAGATGTTGGTTTGTTTGGGCGCTTCTCATCAGACGAACACACCGGAGCAGGGGATTGGTTCTGTGCTACAGTATCCATAAACGTCACGGCGGGGTTATTTGGTCAGGACCGGCACCCCCTCCCTCTCGGTTGTTATATGGTGACCCCGCCGGACCTGATGGCAGTGTGAAGGCCTGAGGTTGATTTGTTTCTCTAAAGAGCATTTGAGAGTTTCAGGCTGAGAGGTAATCCAAGCAAACAGGGAGTTTATAAAGGCCGGCTAGCCTTACGACCGGAGTGGCTGTATATATCACAATTAGCAACCTCATGCTAAGTATCTATAAACAAGTCTCCAGAAAAACAAACACATCACGATATACAAATCACTTTCTGTATTGCACTCAGCATTAAGGGAAATGTGGTCTGCATTTGTCTCATGAAGAAGGAGGGGCCTTTTTCTTCTCATCATTTGTTAGTGTTATTTATATCAATCATTCTTTTTTCATAGGTTATCAGTGTCTACATTTTTTAAACACAGTGTATATATGTGTACACACATACATATACACACATTATTTATATATATATGTATATACACACATACATATACACACATTATATTATGTATATATGTATATTATATTATATATATATAATATACACATATATTATCGTATGTATATATATATAGTATAATGTGTATATATACGTGTGTGTGTGTGTGTATATATATATATATATATATATATATATATATATATATATATATATATATATATATATATATATATATATAATATTTGTGGTTGTGTGCTTCAAATGTGTTAAGTGATAACCTTTGAAAATTAATTCTTATTTTAAATTCATAATTCATATTTGTAGTTATATGTAAATATTTTTTACGTTATTTACATACGTTATATCCTACATGTAGTTTTTTTTATATTTCTACTTCTCTATTTGTTGTGTTACTTTGCCAAGATGGAACAGCTGCAGGTTGCCCTGAGCTTCCCTTTGGAGTTAATAAAGTATCTATCTCTCTTATCATATATATATATTTAAATAAATAAATTTAAATATTCTATAAATATCATAAATGATATTTAGTTTATCATCAATGAAACCCATGTCTGTTCATTTGCTTTTTGAAAATATGCTATAAAAAAAGTTTTTCTTTTTTCCTTTTCTTCTGATTTCCCTGCACTTTGCAGAAAGTTCCAAAATGTGCACCATGTGTTGAAATCAGTTTGGAGCATTTTAAAACACAGGGTTCTGTATTTGTCACACAGACGTTACATGCATGTGATGTAATATATTGAAATGTTTTTTTTTCTCACTCTGCACAGTTTAGGGCCACGCTTCCTGTATATATTGGAAGGCGGTTTAACAGTATATAGAAGTAAGAAGTACTTATAATGACAGTAAAAAGGATGGTGTATTTTTCTACCTCCCCATAGTTTTGGTTTAAGTTTCAGGTCACCCTTGTGCCTCATCACTTAAGCAGAGCTAACCTTGTAGCCATTGGTCAGAACTTAATCAGAGACAGATGACAACTCGAGCGCTGACCTTTCATTTCACTCATCCATTCGTACTAATGTTTGATATCTGTCAGGTCAGCATATTCTTTCTGTCACACACACGCACCACACATGTATAATCAATTTAAAGCGTTTGGCTTTGCCTTTAGATAAATGGCAGGAAGCTTCAAAGGCCCAGTATTGGCCTTTGTTCTTTTCGGTGCCATAAAGCTGGGAGCAACTGTGCCTCCGAGTCTCTGTACAGTACGAGATCTAGCAATTTTCTCTCTGCATGTTGATATTATCCTTCATGTTTGGTCAACTGATATATTACCATTTACAATTTATCATTAAATAGATTAAACTGTTCCACTCTGCTGATGACATCATAACGATCTGTTAAGAATTGATTTATTAATAAACTATTATATTTATTTTAAAGACTAACGACAGATTCTTATCGTCAGACGTGGTTCCTCAGTTGTTAGTACTTTCTTTAGACATCTGTCTGAAGGTTGGGGTTCAAACCCTGGTTCCAACAATAGTTGCCAGTGTGGGTTTGAGCAAAACCCTTACCTCGCATTGCTCTGGGGGTATTTCATGATGTATCATGACTGATCCTGAACTCTAATCTGAACCATCAACATATAGAGCATTAAAGCATGAAATGACAAGCAATGTTTGCTTTTCAACTAAGTAACTATTAACTTTTGTTTTTTAGTTTAACATGTTTCTTTTTTATTTTTTTACAGCGAGTCAAAAAAGCAAATTTATTAAATTTTATTCCATTTTAAATATCAAGCTTAATTACTGTGAACAAACAATATAGCAAGATACAGACAGCTAAATTATTTAGTTTCAATTTAAAAGCGCTTACGTTCTCGCGCGTGTATGGAAAGCCATTTGGGTCACATTTTGCCTCCTTAATAAAAAGACATAAAATGCAGTTAAAATTTTAAAGGCATAACATTTTGTTAGGTATATTTATAATATAATATATTTATAAAATTGATTTATTTATTTATTGGATTATATATATATATATTATTTTTTTTTTTATATTTTATTTATTTATTTATTTTATAAATTTATTGAAGTCATAATGTGATTTGTTGAGTTTGCAGAGAATAAATCATTTTAAATTGCAGTTTTGACATTTTTTTCCTTTAAAACCAAGACAAGATGAGAATTTTAAGACAAAATGCATTTGAACTGTTGTATGCAGTAATGAATAAACAGTGACAAATGCAGGAAAGTTTGCGGAGGGAAAAAAAAGTTTTATTTTTTCCTTTTTTCGGCTCAATTTTTCACGGTGCATCTTTAAAAATTGCCTAATATAAGGTTATGTTTTCTAATTTCTTTAATGAAAGTAAATATATCTGAATAATTCCGGGGTGTGATTTTAAAATTCAAAATAGTAATCAATTAATAAGGAAAGTAATCAACTATGAAAACACTCATTAGTTGCAGCTCTGGTTTATTAAGGTGATCGGTTACTTTTTATGAGGTTGATCTTAATAGACCGTTTGCCCCGTATGCTTATTGCGCTCGTCAGTTTCAAGCGATCGCTCTTCTTTTATCTCTTTCCCGGTGAAGATGGGGCTGTCTGCTGAAGAAGCTGCCACTTTAGTTTCTTTACAGCTGTTGCTGTGTGATGCCAGCCCAATGTCCTGCCTGACTGCTCGCATTCTCTTCCACTGTAATGGTAATAAATGTGAAAACGATTAACTTCAAACCCCTCATGACATCGTAGTCTTCTGTCAAAACTGAACCGTCATAAAGTCTGAAATGGGCTAAGATGTTTCTTCAAGCCTGACTGAAATGTAAATTTAACGGCTGTATAGATGTCTCGGCTGTGTAGCGTTTCGTCATAATGTCCTTTCCCATACTCTTAATTCGAATCATACTGAAAGCCACGCTGCCTTGATTGCAGTTGTACGGTGGAGGCCAGAGGACTGCACCTCACCTAATTTGGTGATGAGGGGGTTTAGCGTTTGTTGGAACTCAATCCACAGAACTGTTGACAGTCCGCAGTCTCTCCAGAGTCCCTGTTAAGGGCTCAGCTGTGGTCAGAAAAGATGACCGCTTCTGTTTCGAGCAGTCCATGCGGTTGGAATCAAAAAAGGGCTAAACTCTTTGAATAATGATTGCAAAACGTTTGGCTTCAGCCGCCCGAGTGAAACCAAACACTCTGGCTCGAACTGTCAGACCTCTTTTTCTCTGCTGTCGTGTTTTCAGTTCATATCACCGAGTTCATGGGAAACTTTCCGCCGAGGTTACCTGCATCTGTCCAAGCAATGGAAAACAAATGGCATAGCTTAAGAGAATGTTTTTACAACTAGTTGAAATATTACCAGCATTGTCAAATGTCATTTCAAATGAGACTGCGAACATATTTTCATCAGCGGTTTAAATGGTGGACTGAAAGGGGTCACTTGATTGTAAGGTTCAGCGTCCTGTTTGGGCTCTTTTTTTTTTCATTTCGATGCCACTGAATAGAAACTCTCGGAGACCAAAAAAGGGAAGGGAGCGTGGATGAGTTAGAAACTCCTGTAAGGACTGAACATGTTAAGTGCCGTAATCTCCCCAAAGCGCCGGGTCCCGTTTTCCTGTCGGCCCTCCTCTCAACTTCAACCTCCAACCCTGGCTGCATGTATCACCCTAAATGAAGGCAGCCCGTGGCGGCCTGACATGCTCGGCTCGGCGCCCCAAGGCCTTTTTTGTCTCCCAGGGCCCTCCCAATACTGTGTGACCCCGAGTCCCCTTACTTCATCCCTCCTCTTCTGCCCTTCCAGACAGACCTGCAAAGAACCTTGGCCTAAACACAGGCTCCTCTAGCCCACACGCTCATAATGACTGTTTTACCAGCGAGAGAGGAAGGAGGAATATACATTGTAAATTGTGTTTGACAATGTGGGCTTAGTGATTGCGTCCCAGCTTGTCTTTAGTTATTACTCAGACTTCCTCCCAGCCTGATAAGCTCCCACTCCCCACCTTTAAACATACCGAGGTGCACGCCGCTCCTTATCGCTCGAATTGATTTAGGGCAAACCTTCTGTGACAGAGGTCATTGTGCACTAAAGTTATCAATCATAAAAGCTTTTGATTTCTGCCCCTGTCTGTCTCCACAGTGTCTACCCGGGCACTGACGACATGCTGGGTGTGGTACAGAGAGACTCTGGGGTTAATAAATTTCCACGAGCGTCAAAATACTGCAAAAAGTATGCGAGAAGAAAATAAACACCCCATACGGGTGGGCGCGGCTCGCTGGAGGACAGGTGGATGCATTCGTGTTGTCTTCATTGAAACCATAGCAGCCTTGTTTACATTGTCAGCTACCACTTTGTGGGTTTTTAGATTTTCGTCAGAAATCCCTCACCTTGACTAAATCCTTCATTATTAGCAGACAGAGCCTGTCAGGCTGCAGACGTTTGGAACATCAGTGCGAAATGTTTTCCAAATGTCCTCGAGATACTCGTTTGAGGTTTTGTAATGACTCGTTCTGTGAATGAAATTAAGAAAAACTCGGAAAAAAAAAGTGTTCTGAAACCTTCCACTGCTTATCAGTCAACAGACTGATAAAGACAGACCTGGGTATTTTACGGCCCCAGGGCCGGAGCTAGCCCTTGGTCTGTCCCTGTCCTGTCTGTATGAGGTTGAGGCAAAGATATCCTCTATTTTGCCCCATAGAGGATTGTGTCCTCCGCATTTAACCCATCCGTGCAGTGAGACACACACATACACACACACTGAGTAAAGGTAGCACACGTGAGTGGTGAGCAGGCAATTGGGGTTAGGCGCTTTGCCCAAGGGCATTTAAGTACACCATAGTATTTGGTGGGATCGACCAACTTTTAGGTTGTTTTTCAGGGGTTCAGACCCATCTGTAAAGCTGTATAAATACATATAATTAAATAAATAATGATTTGAGAGTGGGCGGCGCGATGGCTTAGTGGTTAGCACGTTCGCCTCTCAGCGCTAAGGATTCCTGGTTCAAATCCCAATCTGGGTGGAGTTTCCATGTTCTCCTTTCCTCCAGGTTCTCCGGTTTCCTCCCACAGTCCAAAAACGTGGATCAAGGTCAACTGGATTGCCCCAATGTCTCCTATTGCCCCATAAGAAAATGCCCTGCCCTCGTATACAATAACCATCTGGATTCTTTATTTGCTTCAGTTGGTCTGTTTGACTCTCAGTTATCATGCAAAAATAAAGGCGAGTATCTGACTGACCAGCCTGTCCCATCACTGGACATTTGTTTGCCAGTTGGCATCTTTTTGGGACAACAGTGCTTAGATTGTGGGTGTTAAATTGCTTAAATTGTGGGCGTGGTAGCTCAGTGGTTAGGGTGTTGGGCTCTCAATCTGAAGGTTGTGGGTTCAAATAGCAAGTCCATTGAAGGTACCAATGTGGGTCATGAGCAAGGCCCTTAACCTTCATTGCTCCATGGATGCTGTGGCCAACGCCGAACCATGTGCTCACTTTGTAAGACGCTTTGTTGAAATCTTCTGCTTGACCAAAATGACCAAATGTAAATGTTAATTGTGAATGAGGCGGGGGTTCAGCGGTCAGGGTGGTTTTTACACTTGAATTGGGAATCACTGTGTCGTAACCTTTTCAGCAAGACTTTATGGAGTTGCTCGACTCCACCGTCATCAGAGCAAACGCAATGCAACTCCGGATGGAAATAAATGTTGTGACATTGGATAAGGTTGTCAAAAGCATGCCACACTGAATGTGCACCATAATCGAGGCTAACGGCAGTCGAGCGAAATATCAAAGTGTGTGAATTTGCCAGCTGGCGTTTTTCATTAAGAATTGCAGTTTTCCCTTCTTTAGGCTAAACAGTATGGATATGGCAGGAAGTGACAAAGAGGGGGGTCTTCACAAAGTTCCTAACGCCTACACTTCTATAAGGATGGCTTAAGTAATTACACTTCAATCTGTAATCAAAACTGTGTCAGGTAGTCTGCGAACGCAGGGCTTCTACACTGGATTCCAGCTAAATACAAGGGCCGCTTAAAGCATTTTTATGGTGCTCACCTCGTGTTATATTTATATGATTTTTCTCAAGCCCTGCTCCGAATCTTGTCACATCCCATTACACAAATTTGGATACGGTAAATTAGCAAGGAAGGTGCTCATACAGAATACGTTAGAGGGCCCCCTCCTTTTTAACAGTATGCTGAAGGTTCGCTTGTTCAGGGGAAATGTAGGTCTTTAACTCTTGGAAGTTGTCTTGAATTTTCTGCTGTCGGAAGATGATGTGGTTTTGCAATTCAAATATTTGCTCCTTCTCCTTTCCAACGCAAAGCGGCTTTGAAGCCGGGAAGTTCTCTCATCACCAATGACAGTGTGAGTGTGCGGCGTGACAGCACACCAGGCAGCGCTGCTCTCCTTCCTAGCGCATATTTTAAGCGCTGCGGAAACGCCGAATCAAAAATGCATGCAAATGTCTGCATGTTTTGCATGTGAACATTTTGATTCGTGCGCTTGCATATTCAGGTGGAGGGTGTGCAGATAAACAGCATTAATCAACTCGACTTAATATGGCCAGTGCGTTGATCTGCTCATAAACAAACACACTGTCATGCCCTGAAGTTTCAGCACTTTCTCTTCGGGGTTTGATGAAAGAACTGCTACTTTGTTCGCAGCAGCTGTTTAAAATGCACCCGGGTCTTTTTTCCGAGGTGTCATGAGTTGAGGAACTCTTGATTGCCCACCTAATTAAGCTTCTTTCAGTTCGGTCACTTAATCACACACAACAGGCTTCTTTTGCCCCCATCTATTTTTTGGGAGGGGGGTGTTGGGTTGGTAACTCTGAGCTGTTGAAGAGGCTCTTCACTCATTACTGCACAAAAGAACGCTGTCTAGAAGCCTGAATGAGATGGAAGATTACTTTCTGCACTATTTATTTCCATACCATTTGAATTTCTTTGGATGCTGATTTATTTTCACGATAGTGCGTCGCGCAGAACCCGTGAACCTCGAGCCCCTATACCACCTCAACCAGCCTTTTCCAAACATAAAGAATATATAAGATAATTAAAATCTGACATTGCAACGAACCCCCCCCCTGCTCCCAGAAGCCTATAATTTTATCCTTTTTATACTTCCTCTATTCTTTTTTTTTTCCTTCCTTTTTTGCCTCGCAACAGCAATTAATCTCATTTTTAGAACAATTTCCACCCCACTCCTGAAGTCAGGCAGAGTCTCCTGTTTTGTTCCTATTTGGCTTGGTTCCTGTGCATAGTCATTAAAGGTCCAATTAATGTCACCCTTTAGCTGAAGAGTGCTCATTTTTATTGGGGAGCTGACAGTCACCGCCGTGAGTGCCGCAGTGTAATATGCATTAATTGCCCCGTAACACTGGTAATTACCAGTTCTTCAAGCCTCTCAGTAAACTGTCATGCCCAGACAAGACTGCTTTGAAATAGATTACTCATTAGGGAGACCTGCCCTGTTTTCCAATGGGGCTCACTGTGTTGGCACAAAAAAATTATTCTGGTGCTGAACAAATAGTTGCCAAAAGCAATTTCCTATTACAACTTCCCTGTGACGGGCCTTCTGTCCTTTTTTTTTTTTTTTTTTTCCCTCCTCCTTTACGCTGTCTCACTCATCACTTGGGGCGGGGGTCAGACGCAGAGACAGAGGTCCACCGTGGATCTGTCCCACCTCGTGTAATCGTCTCTGACGTGCACAAAGCTGGCTTTCGTCGGGCACCTGCTCTGAAGACCTCCTAAACCGAGATCAGGGCTCCCTCCCAATGCTCCCGCTTACCTGGAGAGCCTTTCATTTTAGTGTTCCTCAGTTTGATCACATAAATCACACTGAAGTCGCAATAAACGGAGCTGTCGAACTACAGTCGTATGGAAAGCTTTGGAAACGTGTCAGTATCTTCACACATCCTCTACGTTACATTTAAATATCAGATTTGCAGTTTAACTTTTTGGGGACTCTAAGCTTTTATACCTTCAAAAACTTTTATAGACACCACAGTGTATATTTTAATCGCTAATAACTGCATTAACATTTCCAAAAGGTGGTTCCTTACAAAAGTCATGTTTTCAATCATTCAAAAAATCAATAAAATATGAAATTAAAGCTGAAGTTTCCAAAAAGACAATTGTTTAAATGCTTGAAATGAGCATTTGGCTCTAACCTGAAATAATTGGGCTTAACAACGATACAGTTAAGTAACAGTAACCTCAACAAATAAACCTGCAAAACCTATTTTGCCGATGTTGGCTAGTTAAATTTTTGTGATGTCAGAAGCTTGGGGTTGAAATAAGAATGTAGCAAATTAAATTTATACAGATTTTAGCAAATAGACAAGTGTGATTTATATTTTTATATATATATATATATATATATATATATATATATATATATATATATATATATATATATATATATATATATATATATATACACACATATATATATATATATATATATATATATATATATATATATACACACACACACACACACACACACATATATATATATATATATATATATATATATATATATATATATATATATATATATATATATATATACACACGTGTATATATATATATATATATATATATATATATATATATATATATATATATATATATATATATATATATATATATATATATATATATATATATATATATATATAATGTGTGTGTGTATGTATAATATGAATATGTAGGATTTATTTATTTATATATATATATATATATATATATATATATATATATATATATATATATATATATATACATATTTTTATATATAGTATTTTATATGTATTGCTGGAGTTTAAAAGAATAATTAAGAAATAGCTCGTTTTACTCGTTTACTTTTCTTTCTTTTATCTGAACTAATTTTAAAGGTCTACCTCTAAGACCGACAGCTGTATGTAGGGAAATGCATCTAATAATAATATTTGTATGATAACATCGCTAAAGAAAGAACTCCTAAAGCACATGCACTCACACAAACAAACAAACACACAAATTGCCCCACACATTTGTTTTTCTCTCTCTTATAGCACCTGCTTCAGGCAATCTGCTCCAGCTCCCTTTAAATGAATTTTGTCACAGCCTTTCAGATTCTCACTGCACGACGTGCTAATGAAAGGAGATGGTACAATTTGAAGTGACCAGGTAGCACAAAGCTCCACAGGGCTGAGCATGCTGGGACACCAGGAGACAAAGGAGAAGCTGGGCGCTTCGTCACTGATAAACCCATTACCCTTCTCATTAACACGCACACTTCGTCCACTCCCTTTGTGTGTGTGTGTTTATCCGTTTACATTGGCCAAGCACTTATCAAATTGTTTATGACATGACTAATTAGGCTAATTGAAGACATTAAGATTACCTGTCAGCTATGTGTACCCAAACTCCACGTCTGGCTGACAACTAGTGACAAGCGAGGGACCCCGTAGCATCAGTCATGATGGCATTTTCCCAAGCCATAATAAGGACAATAGGGGCCCGCTCTAATTTGACGTGGACAGGCTTCTCAGGACGAAGGGTCTGGCTAAATTGAGTGTGCTGGAGGGGGTCAGGTCTGTCTGGGCCTGGCTAATGGAGTCCCCTTTGGCATTCTGATGGAGAGATGAGGCAATTTAAGGAGAAAACTGCGGGCTTTTTTTTCTTCCAAGTGTTCAGGAACATCAGAGAGGGAAAAATGGCCGAAGGCTGAAGCCATTCCATCCTTGACAAAGCACAAGAAAATAGTAAAAAAATAAAGTATGTTTGGGTTTGGTAATGTCCACAATAATTGACTGCCTTTAAAAGACGAAGAGAAGGGTCCTTGTCCATGGCTATAGGTTGCATCAGGGTGGCATTTTACTGGTCAAGTGCACCCGGTTGGGCCCGGTAGACAATCCGTGTAAAAGCTCCAGGTATTTCATTGACTTCCCAATAAAATTAGCAGCAATTTGTGATGGTAAAATATTTTTAGGAATTTAAATAGTTTTTCTGATTGAACATTGTATAGACCTTGTGAAAGTCTTAATGCAGGTTATTTAGTATCTTAATATTTATCAGTATTAATGACAAAACTCATCTTTAAAATTAAAATAAAATAATTCATTCTAAGGCACTCTTAATTACGTGTACATGAATTAAATAAGGAATGGAATACATGTGTGATGACGGAGGAAATTTTTAAGCTGAATTACACATTATTTCCAAATAAAAAAAAAAAAAAACTAGACCCTCTAGTTAGGTCTGATAATTCTTTTTTTTTTATGTAAAAAATAAAAAAATATAAAATGTATTTAAAAAAATAAACACATTAAATTAATTTAAGTAAATTGTGCTATGTATATAGTGAGTAAATTTATTCTGTTAATATTTCTTAAAAATAAGAGAAATATTTTGCATGGTAAATGATTTATCTTGCATTAAAATTTATTCGTCAGTTCCTCCTGCAAAAAAAAAAAGATTTGTTACCTAAGACCTAAGATTTTCCAACTTGTTTAGATTTTGTGAATTTTATTTATGCTTTTAGTAAAATTCAGAGGTAAATATTGAATTCTCAAAACATAAGACTGACGACTTAAAAAATAACTTTTAAAATTCGGGAAACTTTATGATACACCAGTGAGCAGCTCAGAGTAAGAGATATGTTTGTGTTTTAATCGTAAAAATCAAACCTGTTTGAATGTATTAGAGGCCCAAAGTGATCGGGTTTCTTTGCTCTTACACATTTCCAGATTAAATGTCCGAGCAATCAGTTCTGATTGAGGAGCCGACCTAAAATTTGGTTCTGATTTTCAAAGTTTTATTGAAAGCGGCAAACAATGAAATTTGACTTTAAACAAAGTTAAGTGACTATTACTGATCTGATTTAGGTCTTTATTAGTGCTGGACTTAATGTTGATGGACTTTTGTCCTGCATCTTTAGTCAGTCTCATTGTTTCCTTTCCCAGAGTCTACTTTACTGACATGTAAATTCAGTTCATCTTAACATTCAGTAGTATACATGCATATTGTAACTTTACATTTTTAGACTTAGTCCATCTCTTTTTCTATATACTTCATTAGTTGCATTTATCAGTGTGTTAATTATCAGGAAATTTACAGTTTCTTTATGCAGTTTGTCCACAGATGTGTAATATTAAGCACATTCTCATGTATTTTGCACAATTGTGTGATTCTGTGTGATCTTGTGCACAAAGAAAGCTCCATAAATCAATGGCTGGATAAGTTTTCTCTGGAAGAACCCTGCTGATTGAACATCTTTTAGAAAAACTTAAACTGATATTGCAAGTCAGACTCTCTTGTGTAACATCGGTGTCTGACCTCACACATGCTCTTAAATAAATGGGCAAAAATTCCACAGACACAATAATCTTGTAAAAAAAAAAAAAAAAAAAGCTGCTATCGTCATGTTTATGGATGTGATATGGGATGTTTTTAAAGCTCTGGTATGTGTAAAGTGTAGGTGTCCACACAGGGAGGGAGTGTGTTACATTGACTTATTAGTAAAACAAATGTGTAAAACTATTTTCGGTAACTAAAAAGGGCGTTTCATATACAAACATGTTTTACATTTATATTTAGTTTGCAAAATGACTAAATGTACAGTAAAACATGTTTGTATGATAAACAACCTTGTGATGTGTCATAAAGAGTAAAAAGTTTTAAAATAAAATATAAAAAGCCCATTTGTTTTCTGCACAAAGCAAATCCCTTTGTGTTTTATATTTTATAATATCATTGTATTTGTTTTTTTAGTTGTATTCTAAATGATTAACTATTATTTTTTCGTATTCTTCTGTGTGCTCCTGGCATTTTAGATGAATACCATGGGGCATATCTCTAATAACAAAATACTTTTAATGCCATTTTCCTTGCTGCATTTAATATCACCGCCCAGCCAAGAACCTATTTGCTGACCTTGAGCAAAAAACATAAAGCTACCAATGTGTGCACTCGACTCTGAGCTGTTTTGGTTCACTGACCACTTGTAATCCACCCTGTCATGCTGTTTGTGGGCCATGCCGATGGCATGCCGCTGAGCTTGGGGTCTGCGCACTCGTGTCCCGGATGCTTCTTCTCCCCACAGCGCGGGTGGAGTATTGTACAGGGCGTTGTTGTGTCATCCACAGATCACTGCTATCAAACCAGATGCTCCCCCTGTTTGTTTCCGTTCGGAAAACGGGGTTAAACTGCCAGAGCGACAATCCATAAGCTCAGTGTCCTTATTGCCTCCCCTCCTCACACTCCTTTACCAGTCAAACGAAGGAAAATCAATACCATATTGCCTGAGGAGCGGTGTGTTTGGCGTCAGCCTGACCCCGGCACGTTACCCTCTCGTTCTTCTATTACATCTTTCGGAATATTTAACTTCCAGTTTGATCCCCTGGCTAATTAGTGTGTCTAGTCCACGGAGGAGCCTCTCTCTGTTTTTGAAGCCCCGCGGTGATGGGAGTTTGAGTAGCTAAAGCCCCAGCCACCAGGGTCGCTCTCTTGTTTGCTTTGTAAATTTTTTAAAACGACAATGAAATTTGATTTGTACCTCTAATCATCAGAGAAAACACCGTCGCTTGTAAAGAGCAGGAACACAACGCAGCACATCTGCTAATATTTGGCTTTTCGCTCAAATGATTGAAAATATTAATGCTTTGAGTGTTTTATTTGGTTGTCTTATTAACCCCTGACATTTATAACATTTCAATTGCTTATTGACACTGTTACAAATATTATGAGCTCAGAGGATTAGAAAAAGCGAGGGTATACATACAGTAAATTACTAAAAAGCTGTCGTGTGTGTGTGTGTGTGTGTGTGTGTGTGTTATATCACATACAAAGTCAAGCAGTTTAGCCATTGACATACTTCCAACTTTGTGAAAAAACAGTTTAGGTAAGCACCATTTCGGTTCTGTGACAATAATAGTAATGTCTATATGTATATGTATATATATATATGTATGTGTGTGTGTTTATATGTATTTATTTATATAAAATTATTATTTCTTTATTTATATATTTATATTTTATATATATAATATAAATGTGTATGTGTGTGTGTGTATGTATGTATGTATGTGTGTATATATATATATATATATATATATATATATATATATATATATATATATATATGTATAAAATAAATTTATATATATATATATATATATATATAGATAGATATTCTTTAAATTAACATAATAGGGACCATCCATCTTAGTATATAATTTCAGTCTCCTGTAGGTGGCCCTATATTTTTGTCCATGATGTGTATGTACAACAGACCGGTTCCTGTTTGTGAGAACACAGAAATAATGCACAACCTAACCTGCAATATGCAATCCTCCTCTCACTGATAATTAATTATAATTGCATGTTAATTTCATCAGTGGTGACCAAATGTTGCCCTAAAACATCATCCTAAAACATCATACTGTATATGAAGATCCATCTTAAGGTGAGGAACGTGCGTATTTGTGATTTTTCTGTATGTCTCTCTCCGTGGGTGTGTGTGTGTGTTTGCATGTCTGTATACCACCCACACACTCTAAGGTTCCACACAAGACCGACCGGTTAGCGATGGGCTAAATGACACCGTGGCCCTTGTACGTCCCTGTGGGGCTAAAATTACCCCCAAGAATGTAAACACGGTGCTGAGTTAGCATGCAGCTTTCTGTGACCGCTGTTCCCCAATTCGACCCCACCCCCAAAATTTTGTTTCAGTTTGATCCAGTCGTTGACCTTTTAACTTAAAATTTCTTTAGAACGCACCAGTGTGATTCTTATTATTAATATTATTATTATTGTTTTGAACAACAGAAATACCATTTATAATGCTGAAGAACGCAGCAACTGTTCGTTTTGGCCTCCTGTGCTCTATGTTTTTGCACCCAGGTGTCCAATGTTACAATTCATTGCAGCTACTGAATAGCTGTGAGCAGTGAGGACCAGAGGTAAAGTTCAGATGCCGTGCTGCTGACACGTTGATTTAGAGGCAGTAACACCACTGTGCATTTCTAAAGGTGGCAACTTGGATGAAAGCCAGGTCTGTTTTCACACAGGGCTTATTTACCCTGGCCCTGCTTATTTTGGGGGACCTTTCGTTCTCCTCTTTTTGGTTTAACTTGGAGTGTCGGATAATTAGCTTTAGCAACATGGGTTTATTCTTCTACTCTGTCCACTTATCTACGAGTTCAGAGTAGTGAGATCGACCATCTTCGAATAATTACGGGAAAGTACGGTTCTAAGGACGGGAAAAAACTAACACCTGCCTTTGCTATGTGGTGGGAGCTTCCAAAATCTCCTTCCTTTATGCTGTGGATATGAGATTAGGTCATTCAAGCCATTAGTCACCAGAGCTGGATGGCCTGCAGCCTGAGAACAGCAGACTTGTTTATCTAAACGGAACACGTCTCCTGCAGGTCTCCGAGCCCTAGAGATGTTGGACACTCCAGCACAGAGGCGCCTTGGTCGTCCTAGCCAGACCCGGCTAAGGTTACACTCCAAACTGTTGTTGATTACCACTGTGGCTGCAGAGGGGCTCATCATGAATTAGAAACACATTAGCAGGCAGGGTTACGGGCAAGATTTGGACATGTCTTGTGGCAAGGCCCACATGCAAACAAAATGTATACCATTCACAAGGATTTGTTTCTTTTCCTCGAGAGAATTCTGCTAATTATTGACGAGACGTACTGGGAGTTAAAGATAACAGGTTAAGGGAGCTGGAATCCCCAGGACACCGTCCCAAAAGTCCCAGTGAAGCTCATCATCATTCCGACTTCTTTATTATTATAATTTTACACAGAAACCTGATAATCATTACAATTGGGTCTTAAATAATGTACTCAGTGTTTCTCACATTCAACATGTACTGCGGTCTTTAACCTCCGATTCAGTAGAACACTTACATAAATCTGGTATTCATAATGCATCATTATCACATTTAACAAAGCTTTATAACATATTTTCATAAGCGTCTGTTCACGCACATATATGTTCATAATCACAGTCATAAAGCATTATACTTTTACATTTAGTAATTTATCCAAAGTAACTTTACAAATGAGAACATCACAAGTCAGCATCACAATTATAACAAAATTACATAAAGCTTTATAACACAGTGACATAATACATAATGATACAAACTTAGAATTTTTTTTATTATTTTATTTTATTTTTAAACAAAATTTTACTTTTCCTAAAGTCTGTAAAGCATTTCTGTCATTATTTCTGTAAATTTAGTCATTATGTACTAATATTAATGTGATCTCCTGCATAGAGGTTACAAACAACATTTTACTGAATACATGTAAAGAGCATTCATAAACAGTTATAAGCACTTATGAATTAGTGCTTATAATGAAACATTTTCAGTGAAGGATATAGTTTAACACAACCTTTATAAAACCTCAAGATACTGGTCTCTACAATATGTAATAATTAAGTTAATATACCTTTTATAATGCATGATGTCACTTTGTGTTATAAAGGCCTACGTCACATTCTTTATAACACTTTGCGTGTGTTTATAAACATTCGAGTATATTAACAAAGGCTTCTGGCAAGTGTTATAAAACATTATGAATTATTTATTAAGCTTTATGTATGTGGTAATAAAGCATTATTAATGCTTTATTAAGCTTTATGTACAGTATGTGTTAATAAAGCATTATGAATTTTTTTATTAAGCTTTATGTATGTGGTAATAAAGCATTATGAATACTGGATTTATATAAAGTGTTACTGAATCATTAAATGTTAATGTTACTGTGTTTTTTTTAATGAATGCTGAGAAAATCAGTAGCTCTAATCATAAGGTTTTATTGGTTCACATTTTAATAAAAATTGAATTTAAAATCTTAAATCCCATCGTATCGATGTGTTTTTTTGGAATTCTAGACAGTGCTAACGAAATACATCCATGTGCAGACTTTTATCTAACGCCACAGAGGTACTTTAATTAAATTCACACTTTAGTATTTTTGGCTGCGACCCAAACTGCCTGCCCCCTGCATTAAATAATGTGGTAATGAAATGCCACCTACTCTGTACATACTGCAGTAGATCAGTCAATTTAACAGCGCTAACCGAAAATCCAATACCTGCAGTCGTCATCAATGGAAACTAGTAAAATTTTAGTTTTGGTGTCTTGAATTTTATTATATAAGTAATTAAAAATTATTAAGCATACTAATGATTTGAAGTTGCTATTGACAGAAAATAATTCCTGGGCTGCAGCTGGCAGTGAAACTAGGTGTTAATTGCCGGAGTGTGAATCGTATCCTAACCTTCTAAATAATATCAATCATGAGAAGTCATTAACAAAAATCCATGGTTGCTTTTCTTTAACGTTAAGCATCAGGGTAATAACGCAGTTCTTTTGTGGAGAACAATCTCTTAATGATTTAAGGAAGATTACAGACTTTTTGTGCACTGGCATGATGGAGAGTGGCATTTAGGGTGATGTAGAACAGACTGCTCTTAAAGATATGCTGAACTCCAGGTCAGCCGACACTTGATCCAGAGCGAGAGGGCGAGGGCAAGTCAGTCTCTTATGAGGCCTGAATCCTCAAAGGAGCCCAATCAAAGCCGAGCTGGAGATGGGGGGGGAGATTTTGCAGGGGAAAGGACTGCTCGCCTATTTGCAAATGTTCTGCCGAGGAGCTTTTATCAGAACATCATGACACGAGTGTCACACAAGCCCCTCCAGTCTGCGTTCCGAAAGACCACGGGATGGCCTGCTGGTTGTTTGTTTTTGCCATCTAGCCAAAGCAGGCGGGCACGTGTCAGAGTGAGTTGGAGCGTGACGCTGTAGATCTGAGCTGCTTGCACTGTTGTAGTAGTGAGTTCAGGAAGAAGGGTAATGTTGCCTCCAAACATGGTTGGTACAGCCACGTTTTTCATTTTAACAAAGACCAAATGCATGATGAAGACTGTTTTATTTATTTTTTTTTTATATATATATATATATATATATATATATATTATATATATATATATATATATATATATATATATATATATATCTGCACTCGTTTTCCTGATTAACCATTTGGAGTGGGGCAGAGTCTTTTTTGCTTTTCGCCCTGTCAGTTTCAAAGGAAATGAAGTGCCTAAAACTGGAGGTGCCATCTCTTTAGTCATTATCACCGACGGACCAGGCGTTTATTGGATCTCACCTCACCAATAGCATAGCAGTCATTAATACATGAGCGGAGGATAATGAGCGCAGTGCGGCTTTACGTAATTATAGCCACATGCTGAATGAGGGCGAGGGGCTTTACCTTTAGGCATTAATGAGGTTATCGATATCTGCGGTGGGTGAGACCTTGGCGTGGTCAGTCTGACTCGACGTGATCTGCGCTTATGAGGATCCGAGGCCGCTCTCGTCATCAGTGTCGTGAAGATGCATACAATTTTCCATTAAAACACCATTTTCCGTCTCTTTTTAATCTCCTCAATCGTTTTAACATGCCGGGTGTAAATTTCAACTGCACACAATTAACTTACTAGAAGCAAATGGGGCATTTGCGTCTGACCCCTTTTGAAGCATCATCGGCACATTAAAAAAAATGCTTTAAAATGACACCGGTTCTTTACAGCAGAATGTTCTAGCGGAATTACAGGGCACAGTGTCCGGAGCTTATCTGAAGAGTAAACGCAGTGCATCCACATCCTCATGCTTCACTTAACTGCGAGAATAAAATATCTCTATAAACATTAAGAGTTCGTCTGGAGCGGCGAAGATGCTGATGGAAGTGTTTGGCTGCTTGCCCATAAATGGGCCGGCGTACAGTTGTTGTTTACTGTCTCTGTGGTTTAGTCTGCGCAAGGCCATACGTTTTTAAGTATCCTGTTTTTGTGGAAGGGTTTTGTTATCACTGGGCTTTTGTATCCAGGGCCCCAAGCTGGTCAAGTAAAACATGCACGACCGAGGTACTGGGCTGATATCGCCTTGCTTGCAGCCTTGAGTCGGCCCCCGCCCCCTATCACCCAGTTCAAGCCCTATAAATAAACACCAATTAATCACCAGCTGAAAGCCAGACCGAGCCAGAGCTGTGACAGCACAAACCCTATCTCTCTCTTTCTTTTTCTCATTTTTTTCCCCCTTCTCCTCCCACACTCAACCACAGATTGTCCTCGTAGTGCAGCACAAAACAAGTCCCAACTGTAGTGTTATAGATGTCAGCAATTTGCCAGGTGGACGGAATTTTTACGCAAATTGTGTTTGTTTATGAGGCTTACACTGGCCCCGGAAAAATCTTTACATATTTATATATTCGCTCCCTTTTTTTTTTTTTTTTTTTTTTTTTTTTTTTTTTTTGTGGGAGAGAGACTAATGAGGCCAGAATATTTTTGTTAACTTTACCCTAGCCTTGAGTTCCAAACCCCACATTAGAAAATCTGAAACGGATCAAAGAGCAAAGTTCTACTTCAGGTTTCACCCCAGAAGTCGAGACCTTAGGTGTTTTAATGATGAAAAGGTATTCTGCATAAGATGCTAAATGGTGCTGTGGAGAGCTGGAGACAACACCGCGGAGGGCTGTAATTAGTTATTTAATTATGCTGCGATTACACGTGTGCATTGAGGAGGGGAGGGGGCTGCTCTAATGGCAGCTTACTCTCTCAGCACCTCCATTTGGGTTTTTGTTCTTAAGTGCTGTGCTCTCATTAAGCTGCCGTATTAACCAGCATGGCACCTGCTTCGAAATCAAACGCAGACCGCTCGTTACGGGTAATGGCTGTGTGTCTGCCAGCAGTGCTCTCCACGGCATCCCACTTACTCCGCCCGCCAAAGCTAGCGTGCTCCAAATTAGCTACATTTCACAAACAATTTCACCAACTCGTTACGCAGTTAGATGTTTATTGGAAGATCACCGACTTTCCCCCAAGCGTCGCGGGTGCCAGCTATAGGTGACGGAACACCAGCCCACATAATAGGCCACAATTATGATTGCAGCTTTGTGTCGTTTGCCTCGTTATTTACAGCAACCTTTCACTGCGTCGTCGCAGTATTTATTTTGATCCGGTCACCAGATTGCATCCTTAACCCCAGACCTCTGGTGTTTGCCCTGAACCTACTTGCTCATGTGCTTAAAAGCCCGTCCCGCGTATTCTTCTGGTTTTAAACTCCGGGATACGATTTCAAGGTCCCGCTGGCAGCGTTCTTATTCATTCAAAAGAGAATTCAAACTCCATTTATTTCCTCACACCGCAACCTTGGTGACACTATTCCCCAGTGTTTATAATTTTGCTTGTTTCAATTTGTGTCTGGCTGCCACTGACAACTCGGGGACATGATGTATCGTACACTTCTGCCTTATCTGTTGATGTACTGTTCTAACCTTTTTTGAAGGTTGCCTTTCCGTCTCAGCACCACCCTCCCTCCCGCTCGGCTCCGGCCGGCCCGTCGGAAAATCGCTATACGTTCGGATGCTCAATAACCGTCGAATTTGAACCTCTTTTAAAGGTAATCTAATGTAAATGTTTAGATTTGGTTTCCATAACATTGCCTTAAAAAGAATCGCTATTCATACCATGGTGAAAAGGAATATGGGGGGGTGGTTTGTGGTGGGGGGCGGACTTCTGCTCTGCTGTATGGTTCAGCTATGTGTGACTTTGTGGTGAACTTACTGTGCATCTACTCTCTCTCTCTCTCTCTCTCAGTATTGCACTGCAATGTAAATCACTGCCTGTAAAATAGGGAATGCAGGGCCGCTGTCACATGTACTTGCTGCAGCCTCTGCACCTCTGCTGGGGTTTCGGGTTATTTACACAGTTCAGTTGCCCCAACTTGTCCGACACAGGTCAAACAGATTGTTATTTATAGATTAAGCAACACACAGCAGTTAAGAAGAGGAGGGAAGGCAGAGGATGATGAAGGTTGCGATAATTATAGTGGAGCTCATGATGATAATGATATAAGTGGTGAGGTAAGTGCGGTGGTGCTAATCACGACACTGATGGTAAAGAAGACAGCAGTATTTTTCTTCTTCCGTGATTGATCACAGTTGGAGTTTTATGAACTTTTCCTGAGGGGACGAGCTTCCTGTTGCGCCATATAGCCCGTCAAGCGGCTTCCTGACTGACTCTGGAGGCACCATATATTATCTCTGGGCAGTCCGTGTCACTAAATAATTCTGTTTTCGCTCTGCATTTGTATGCGTGTCTGCCCTTGTGTAAAGAATCATAACTCTGATTTGACATCATGTCTGAATGTTTTAAGCTCGCGGAGCTAGCTCGGATTTTTCGGGCGGACGAACGTGCACCTCGCCGTACTTCGGGGCGTAGTAAACAGCCTCGGATTATTTAGTGCACGTCGGGAAAAAGTGTAAAAGAAGTCCCGGATCGTAATGACCTGTGAGGTGTCCCAGTGGTATGTGGATATATGAAGTGAGTAGGAAAATCATCAAGCAGGAATGAGGAGGAGAGAGGACAAAGGTAGACTTGAAAATCGGAAAATCGTCCTTTTTTTTTTTTTTTTTTTTTTTTTTTTAGGAAGTGGGGGAGTGCCGTTATTTATAGCTGTCCAGGAGCGCAACATGAGCCAAAGCAAAATGGCTGCACTTTTAAGTGTCCATGTGAATGAAACAGCTGGGTTGTGCTGGAACAACACTGACAGATACATTCGCTCTCTTCATCACGGCCTCGGCGCTCAGCTCAGCCTTGGCGTTCTCCCGGCAGCACCGATCCAACGCCGGTCCGCTTCAGAGGGCTTGATGAAGTTGCGTCCTGCCTGCGAAGCGACTGCTGATCTTATCCGGACGACAGCTTCTGTTTTATATTCTTAGTCTCGTTTCCTCATTGGGTGGATCAAAGCATGTACACTGTGCCGTCTTCTTTGTTTGCCTGACGCTGCAAGACGATCCTTCTGACCTCTTATGTCTAAATTCTGTCTTTCTAACGTTTATTTGTGTAGAACATTTTTGTCTTATCAGCCTTTTGGGAGGAATTGACACTTTCTTGTGGAATGGTTATTTGCAGGTTCGGCCCCGGTCTTGTAATCTACTGGTACGGCTTCGTAGCAGAACTGGACTGCCAGAGGGACAGAGGGATCCTGCTGAAAGACTGCTTCCCCTCAGACATCGTGACTCTGTGCCACGGCTCGGATCAGTGCTGACGCGATAGCAGGGCGATACCGACACTGAGGTTGAGGAACACAGGAGCATTTGTTGTTCGAGACGTGAATCCGGAAGCAATTTAGTTTTCCTGCTGCGTGAAACTTTTGGCAAAGCTCTGTCCTGAACTCCTGCTGAACTCGCAGGGATCAAGGTCATATTTGTACCTCTGCGCAACATCCCTCTAGGAAGCCTGGACTAGACCTGGACCACCGGGGATTTCAGGAAGGCGGAGAGAGCGTCTTATCACTGCTCTTTTTTTCCTCGCCACAATGCCCTCGCATGCTGTCCTGAGGTCAGCACGGAGGTCGTAGCTTTTATCAGCCCCTTCTTTTTGTTGGCTGATAGGGAGCTGATTTTACCTCCTTGCGCCCTGCTCTTTCTTTTCTTACATTATTCAGCACGTTTTAAGTTTTATTTTCTGAGAGGATACCGCCGTTTAAATCGTTTGATCGTTTATATCTGTCTTCCTAAAGCGTCCCAAGAAGATGCAATAAAAACGACAGTACACTTTGATTTGCGAGGAGGGTTTTTTTTTTTTCTGGCTTAAATTAAAAATAGAATTCGGTTCTCTGCGTTGAGCAAGCGAGGAGCGTTATTTGGGTTAATGAAAAGCAGCCCGTTTTTAATCGCCCCACACTAGAAGGGCAGAGAGGTTGACTATTCCAGACCCTCCCATGCTGTCTGGATGAAAGACGAGACTGGGCCTCGTAGTTGGAGTACCATGTTGAGATATGAGCGAGATCAAGAGCTTCAGCTCCTTCTCCCCATGCTCAGTTTTAATCAGGCCCAGACTTGCTCTGACCTGCTCATCTCGGGGTGGAACGTACTGCAGCTTTACCCATCCCTGACCCCTCTCCCTGGCGCTCTCTCCCGTCCACCCTTCAGAGTTTGGAGCACTCCTCCAGCTCGCTTGGGCCTCGCCGCTGCACTTTTCAATGGCAGTAAAGTGTTGCATGATTTGTTACCTTTAAACCTCTAACCCTAAAGCAGCCCCCGCTCCGTTTAGGCCTCAACACCGAGGGTCAGAGAAGGGTCACAGGACGGCCATGATTTCCTCTGTCGGGCCCATTTCTCCAAACGGTACAAATCAACGGCCCCCCAGCGCCCAGTTAACAGCCTTATTGCAGAGCCATGGAACGCTTAGACATAACTTTACAGCTCCTCTTGGACACAAAACAAGCTCCTTTTTTTGGAGTTGGGGGGGGGTGCAAAATGCAACGTGGAATATAAAAGAAAAAATAGTAAACAGCAGATTCAGTTCCTCTCTGTTTTCAAGCCTTCCTGCTATTGTTTTTCAAGATGGCCGTTGCACAAAGAGGAGCTCGGGTCAACCTCTATAAATTAGTTTCTGCACACAATGCAAACGAAATTCGGCCCTTTTCTTTTTTTTTTTTTGCTTGCGCTACAAAGGAAGGTCAAAGATGAGACGAGGCTACCGAGATTTCCATGATGCAACTGCTGGATTCTAATAAACGACTTTGGAGCTGGACGTCTCTATGTTTTCCTGGCCAGCCTCCTCTCCCTGGTTTTAGATTCATTGTTCTTGTCACAACAATCTTCCACCTCGATTGCTGTCCAAATAAGGGCTGCTCACGTTGTTTGTGTTTAACTGTTCTTTCCCAGTGCTCTGATTGAGACATGCAGCATTACAAGTACCTTGCATCACGTCCACCAGAGCCATCAAATTCTGCCCCTGCCCTCGTTCTGCTGAGACGGAACGTTATCAACACCGAGCTTATACTACAGTCTGTTTCTCTGCCCTGCGAACCGGTCAGTCGGTCGATCGAACTGGAGTGCCGAGCGTTCTGGATAAAGGCTGCTGTGTGTTCTGACAGGCCAAATTCCCATAAATGCAGGCGGCCATGAGTTCTACTCAGATAGTATGCCAAAGAATGGCCATCCATGGAGAATTGGGCCTATTAATGTGGGAGAATAGAGCTCATAATGGGCTACAGCAGTGCGCAGCATGATCACTGCATTACTGACTCTGGCCAAGCACTGAGGTCGTTCAGGACTGCAGACTGGCCAAGACCCGATGGAAAGCTTGTTGGAGAAACTGGAAGAAACGAAGACGCTGTGCTTGTTTCCTTTTTTATTCATTTGTTTCAAAACGAAAAGTGACATCTGACGCACAAGACGATCACAGACCTGGACATAAATTTTCGAAACCACATCAGTCACAACCAGCATAAATCATGCTTTTACACTTTACTGGCAGAATTAAATCACACGTCTGGCAAAACTGTAAAGGATCTTCTTTATTTACTCACTCCAGGCATAAAATATCCAAGGGCTCTCCGTTGGGTGGTTGTTCTCAGGAGGATGTAGTCATTCAGCAACTGTCATTTGATAAAGCAGGTCCTGTTTGTAAGTGAAAATACAGCCATTTTTAACACGAGACCTCTTTTTGCTTTCCTTTTTTTTTTTTTTTTAAATCCCGCAGTTATCTTTCTGGCGAGAATGGATCCGGATTGTTATTGCTATCAGATGGGGTGTATATGCAGGCACAAAATGGCATTTCAGCTGTTGTTTTACTTTGGCCGAGGTTGTAAGCGCTCTGCACAGCTGTGTGCACTCCACCATTAACATATCTATCTTTCACTGCCACAGCAGGTGTGCGATCATGAGCTGCTATAGATTTAGTTCTGAATCACTGTGGGACTCGTGGAAGGACGAGATCTGACCCAGCGTTCTCTAGTAACAATTAGCTCCGAGTCTGTGATCTCGTTCCTGAAGCTGAAGAGACCTGAGATCCAAACCTCCCACTATCAGAAAGCTTCGTACAGTTTCTCCACTTTAACCTTGGTGTTTTCGACTCCAGCTTTTGCCGCAAACGTTTAGGGTTAATATTTCACGAAGACATATTTTTGGCATCCTTAATTTCCGGGGCTGTTTTAATGTTGTAGTTGCTGTTTTAACATTTTTTTAGTTTGCTAAGGTTCCTCTTTGAGCAACGTTGTAGTGCTTTATATAAATTCAGTGTCTTATTTGGTAACACAGTTTGGTACCTCAGAACCTTATAAAGCAATTTCTCTCTTTATATTAAATTCTCAAGTTCATACAGAACAATAACAAAATGAAAAAACACAGAAATGATGAACAGAAATTGTGGTTTATATTTACAGATGGTTCATTTGTATTTAATTTTTTTTTTCAGATTTTATTTGAACCACTGCAGTAAAAAACATGCAACATGTGTTTAAACAAGAATAACACACAACACGCACAGAAATGTTTAGTATTGTTATTATTTGTAGTTTTAGTTGTAGTATTAGACTATAATTTCTAATGTATCATTTAAAAGCTGAATTGTCTTTTCGGATCGCACTTCACTGATCCTGAACACTGATAACGCTACGAGCACGGAGTGCTTACACAGTTTATGACTCTAACAGGGGTTTGTGTGTGTTGTGAATGTGTTGTGGTGTAATTGCTGCATTTTTAATAATAATAAAAAAAAGCTCACAAAAAAAATCTGTTTATCAAGTGTTTAATTTAACATTTTTTTAAAGATGCCTTGTATTTTAGTATGTTATATAATTAAAGATTTTTATTTTCATATTTGGGGGAAAGTCAATTTTTAATAGCTGATTAAAAGTCATAAATAAAATGTTTTTTGTCATGTATGAAAAAAACAGATTCGGTTATACAATTACATTAAATTCTAAAACACAAAATCAAACTACAATCAATCTGACAAACGATTAATAATGTTTTCCATATTCTAAAGTTATTTCCAGTCTAATTTAATTTTAATAACAGATTAATACTTTTTTTTAAATTGTTAATTTTAGTTAGTTTTTCTTTATTTTCACATGAGCATATTATTTATTTATAAATATATATATAAAAAATACATCCATCTTGTCTTCAGGTAAAATTCAGTAAATTAAGTTCATAGAGTTTATGCAGTTTTTTGGCAACTACATGATGAAATAAAATATATATATATATATATATTTTTTTTAACATAATACAATCTTAGCTAAAATAAATTTTACATTTCTACAAGTACTGTTCTGTCAATGATTTTAAATGTAAATCCTAAAAATGTATTTTAATAAGGGGCGATTCAGTTTCATCATCTGTAATTCAAACATTCTGTGATTAAACTTGCACAAATGAATGCAGAACTGAACTCCTGCTCATGTTCATGCATATGTTTGCGTATGCGAGTTGTTGTACAGTTGACCTGACATGCTTGTGTCATTAGTTAAGGCAAATGCCTTAAAAAAGTATAGTTACTATAGTAATATTAAAATACACTTAATGCCTTTAATGCATATAACTTTTATGATGTGTGAGTGTATCTGTCTATTTCAGAGGTGAGTTTTGAAATGTTGTAAAGCCTGCAAGGTAAAAAAAAAAAAAAAAGCATTTTAAACGTATATATATATATATATATATATATACATATATATATGTATATATATATATATATATATATATATATATATATATATATATATATATATATATATATATATATATATATATATATATATATATATTACACTTGAAGTTCCTTCCTGTCATATGTGCAACCCGTCTTCCTGATTAATGTAAGTGCACATTGTTCGTTTAGCTCAGCCGTATATTAAGTTCTATATTGCCTTGTGAGATTTCTTTTATCAGTTGAAGGCATAAGGTGAAACCTGAAATAAAGAGCCCCTTGTTTGGCCGGGAAAAAGAAAACTGGCAGGTGGGGGAGGGACGTTGCTACGGTGGAGGTCAATGTGCTTTACCTTCCTAAAGGTCAAAATCACGGGGGGAATAGGGCCGTTTATGGCACATGGAAAAACTGAGATTAAACCACAACTAGGAAAAAGTGATTCTGCAGTTGGAAAGCAAAGTGAAGGAAAAGTTGATATGGGGGGAAAAAAAAACAATCTAGTGCAACCTACCCACAAGTTCACAATTGTGAGTGAGATCTCCTGATGAGAGCTGTCACTGCCTTGTTACTATGAAACAAATGTTCTCGGTCTATAGTTATGCTGTGTTTTTGGGGTGTGTTTGCATGTGTCTGCACACTTAACCTGTTTTCCAAAACACAGCAAGTCCTCCCAGTCCTGCTGATATCACACGGCTGAACCCTGCAGGCTTCTCAGACACTAAAGCATCCTCCGCTTTCATCAAAACAAGACCAATGATCGTTCATCACCAAGCACTAAATCACACAGCCTTAACACAGAGATGAGACAATGCTGCTTTACATGTGGCTCCTGTCATGTTAGGGAAATGTTTGCGAAAGCAGATGTGATTGGATATTTCATTCACTGGTTGCCAGTGGCAACATAATATTTTTATTTAGAGATATGATGGTGGCCAGGGAAAGATGGCATGCACATATGAATGGGGGGGGGAGGCTCATTGATAAGCCATCTTTCTGCTTTATGAAATATTTTGGTTGGATCGGGGTCTGATGGCTTATCGACTGCACTGCTGAAGACATTGCTTCCATTATTTTTTATTTCTCATTACACCTAAAATATACATTTATCAAGCTCCAGCTTTTATTCATTTATTAAAGTTCGGTTTAAGAAGCCGTTTTAAATGCAGTTTGATAAATCAATGCCTGTTCAGCTTCATTTATTAAATTTATTCATCTGATTTTATATTCCACAAGTGAATTCCACATTACTTCAGCAATTTAACAACAAAATATTTATGTGCAGAAAAAACTGGATACAGATACTAACCAGAAGGATGTTCTAATTAATCCAGCTTTTACTTCAGGAGTCGCTGGTTCTTTATTTATTTATTTATTTTTATATATTTTATCTCGTGTCAGAATATTATGTAGCCATGACTTTATTAGGTGCTGACTGTTAGGTACTGCTGAACAGAGAGTAGCTGAACTAGTGATTTTTTGACTGAGGAAGGGAGGATGGATGCCTGATTTGCATTAAGTTGCTATCTTAACTTGAAGACTGTCTTGTATTAGGTTTTCTGTTTAGCGGATCTGATTTAAAAAAAAAAAAATAGGTAGAGTGAGAATTTTATTGATCCAAGAGCCAGTAGAAGTTCCCTAATAATAATAATAATAATAATAATAATAATACAAAACAGCAATAATACAATAACTTTTTTTAATGCTGTTAAACCTACCAGAGGGTAAGGTTCAGTGCACTTATGGAAAATGATAGAATAAATATTGTGAATTTATTGATATTGAATTTCCTGAGTTACTATATATTATAAAGTAACTGTATATACTTTGTGTGTGTGTGTGTATATATATATATATATATATATATATATATATATATATATATATATATATATATATATATATATATATATATATACATATGTACACACACACAGTGTGTGTGTATAAAAACTTCACACCTCATCTGTTTTATGGGGCCAGTTGTCCACCTGCTAAATGCATTCTTACAGTTTCTCTGTTTCTGTAGGTTAATAAAGCAGCCCCTCACTAACACACAGCAACAAGCTGGACATGTCCAGTCAGCCAGCTTTATTCTCAGGACCTGCAGATCATTTTAATCATGCAGGTTAAATATGGGAGTGGATATGCGAGGAAAACAATTGATTTGTGGATATTAATAGTAATTCTTTATTTTATTATCATGGGTGGGGTGCTGAGTGATGGTGGTGCTGTGCTCGCTCGTCTTTGAATGCATTCATGGAGGTTGTGTTGTGGAGAAGACCTGGCCGGCAGTTACTTAAACAGATTTGTGTGAGAATGTGGATTAAAGGTGGTTATGGGGTGTAAAGTCGCAGAGCTAACATGTTCGTCCTGTTTAAGCGTTTCTCTGTCTCTCTGAGCTGTTAAGTAAACCGCTCCCATTCAGGCTTCACAGAGCTGATCCTGTCTAATCTCTACTTAGACTCTAGTTACCGTCGAACTCGCTGTTAATGACCATCACGCCCAATTCCCGCAGCACATGCTTTTTACCAGAACGTGCTATTTTAACGTGACTCACTTCAAACAGTTGCAGCAACTGTAAGTCGAAGGGCAATTTAATGTTTAGACGCGTTTACAGAACATTTCCAAACTGCAGTGCGTCTTAAAACGCTGCGAAACGCCCTGCTCAAATAAACTATTACATTAGAATAAAGTCTGTAAAACATTATTATTATTACTCTAAATGCTGCCGATATCAGTGAATACTGTACTTCTGTAAAATCAACGTGATTTCTGTTAATTTGTTATTTCACCTGTCACTTTAATTTCATTTTGCGATTATATTTTAAATAAGACAACAGCGAAATCCTTAAACCTTTAGGGGAATTGTAGCGGTTCCACACTTTAAAACTGCAGAGGAACCTCTTTAAGTGAGTTAAGTTCTCTTTAAGTTAGAACTGAGTGTTCCTCTGAGCATTCAAAGAGGTCTGAAGGTTCACAGTATATACATATATGCATATGTCTATATATATATATATATATATATATATATATATATATATATATATATATATATATATATATATATATACACACACATACACACACTACATGTATGTATGTATGTATGTGTGTGTGATTGTCATATAGTAAAGTCAATATATCACAATAATATTCATAATAATTGTAAAAAAAAAAAGTCTTATTTTTTGTTGGTATTAACATTAATGTTATTATTTTTGTTGTTAAATAATCGTAATAATTCTTATTAGTAGTGCAAATTGATGGGGCTGCTATATTTTCATTATAATAACAAATACAATACATATTTTTTTAATTATTGTTGCGTTGTTTTATCAGTAATTGATTTTAGTATTTTTTTTAATCTTGATAATGCGATAGTAGGTTGTTGTGATTTATTCTTATAATTATTATAATCATTTTTAATTACTCTTCCTGCTGCTGGTGCGGTTCGAAACCCGGTTTCTTTACATCTTCACGGTGTGAACTCGCTTCAGAATCTCCGAACTATTTATTATGTTTGGAAAAAATCGCTGTGACGTCAGCTGCCGTCCGAGGAGATAATGCTTACCCATCCCATTCTTTCAGTCATAATCTTCAAGTGGGTCGAGATTAATGAGCAGGTCCTTACTGCAGCTCCGAGGAGAGAGAGAGAGAGAGAGAGAGAGAGAGAGAGAGAGAGAGAGAGAGAGAGGGAGTGAGAGAGAGAGGGAGTGAGAGAGA